>PVLD010031673.1:0-15476 GCA_004027595.1 Dinomys branickii | reverse complement strand
AAAGAGCAACAAGCCAAACCAAGAGCCCAAAGAAGGGAGGAGATTATAAAACTCAGGGAAGAAATTAATGCAATAGAGATGAAGAAAACTCTACAAAAAATTAGTGAATCAAAGAGTTGGTTCTTCGAAAGAATAAATAAAATTGATAAACCCCTAGCCAACCTTATCAAAAAAAGAAGGGAAAGATCTCAAATTCATGCAATAAGGAATGAAAAGGATGAAGTCACTACAGATCCCACAGAAATCCAAAAGATCATTAATACCTACTTTGAAAATCTGTATTCCCATAGGGTAGAAAATATAGAAGAAATGGACACATTCCTAGAAAGGTACAAAATGCCAAAATTGAATCAGGAAGACGTAAAAATCCTGAACAATCCAATATCAATTAATGAGATTGAAAACGTTATTAAAAACTTACCAAAAAAGAAAAGCCAAGGCCCTGATGGATTCACAGCAGAATTCTATAAAACATTTAGAGAAGATCTAATGCCAACGCTCCTCTAACTCTTCAATGACATCGAAAAGGAAGCAACTCTCCCTAACACATTTCTGGAGGCAAGTATTATACTGACACCAAAACCAGAGAGAGACCCAACCAAGAAAGAGAGCTACAAGCCAATCTCTCTAATGAACATAGATGCAAAGATACTCAACAAAATATTGGCAAATAGACTATAGCGAATCATGAGGAAAATTATACACCACGACCAGGTAGGATTCATTCCAGGAATGCAGGAATGGTGCAATATTCGCAAATCAATAAATGTTATACACTCTACTAATACAGTGAAGGACAAAAACCACATGATCATCTCAATAGATGCAGAAAAGGTTTTCGATAAAGTCCAACATGCATTCATGTTAAAAACCTTAGAAAAAATAGGAATAGATGGCCTCTACCTCAATCTGATCAAAGCCATCTACAACAAACCAACAGCCAACATCATACTAAATGGACATAAACTGAAAACTTTCACTTTAAAGTCAGGAACAAGACAAGGATGTCCATTGTCCCCACTCCTATTCAACGCAGTTCTGGAAGCACTAGCCAGAGCAATCAGACAAGAGAGAGAAATAAAAGGAATAAGGATAGGAAAGGAAGAAGTCAAACTATCACTATTTGCAGATGACATGATACTATACATGGAGGACCCCAAAAGCTCCACAAGAAAACTCCTGCAATTAATTGACAAATTCAGCAGAGTAGCTGGATACAAAGTCAACACCCAAAAATCAATAGCATTCCTATACACGAACAACAGACTGAGAGAGAAATTGAGGAAACCATACCCTTTACAATAGCAAGCAAGAAACTGAAATACTTAGGAATCAATCTAACAAAGAATGTGAAAGTTTTATTCAGTGAAAACTACAGTACTCTGAAAAAGGAGATTGAAGAGGATTTCAATAAATGGAAAAACATACCATGCTCATGGTTAGGAAGAACTAACATTGTAAAAATGGCCATACTACCAAAACTTTTGTACAGATTCAATGCAATTGCCACTAAACTACCGTCAGCATACCTCACAGATCTAGAGAAAATATGCCTCAAATTCATCTGGAACCAGAAGAGACCCAGAATAGCGAAAGCAGTCCTGGGCAATAAGGACAAGTCAGGTGGAATCACAATCCCTGACCTGAAATTATACTACAAAGATACTGTAATAAAATCAACCTGGTACTGGCTAAGAATCAAACCTGAGGATCAATGGAACAGACTGGAAGATGCAACCACAACAAAAAACCCACTCAGCTACCTAATATTTGACAAAGGGGTCAACCAAACTCACTGGAAAAAAGAAGGCCTGTTTAATAAATGGTGCTGGAAAAACTGGCTTGCCTCTTGCCGAAAACTGAAAATAGACCCCAGTCTATCACCATGCACCAAACTCAGGTCAAAATGGATCACAGACCTCAAAATTATAACAAAAACTCTAAATCTATTGGAAGAGAAAGTAGGTAAAAATCTTGAAGACATAGGAGTAGGCAGAGAGTTCATGAACAAAAATGAAACTGCAAGGGAAACACTTCAAAGAATCAATAACTGAGACCTCATCCTACTGAAAATGTTTTGTACATCTAAAGAAATCACCAGCAAAGTAAAAAGAAAACCCACAAGTTGGGAAAAAATCCTAGCTGGCTGTCCCTCAGACAAAGGACTGCTATCTAGAACGTACAAAGAATTAAGAAACATGTACATGTCCAAATTCAAAGACCCAATCCAGAAATGGGCATCTGAGATGAATACACACTTCTCAGACAAAGAAATACAAATGGCAAATAAATATATGAGAAAATGTTTCACATCCTTAGTCATTCGAGAAATGCAAATAAAAACAACATCGAGATTTCATCTCACCCCAGTAAGACTGGCCAGTATGAAAAAATCATCCAATAACAGATGCTGGCGAGGCTGTGGAGAAATAGGGACTCTATTACACTGCTGGTGGGAATTGCAGACTGGTGCAACCACTGTGGAGAGCAGTTTGGAGATTTCTCAGCAAACTAGGTCTAGAGGTTCCATTCAAACCAGCTATTCCCCTTCTGGGTATTTTCCCAGAAGATCTGAAAACATCATATCACTCTGATATATGTGCACCCATGTTTATAACAGCGAAATTTGTAATAGCTAAAACGTGGAAGCAACCCAAGTGTCCATCCACAGAAGACCGGATTAAAAAATTGTAGCATTTTTATATAATGGAGTATTATTCAGCTATAAAGAAAGACAGTTTTGGGGACTTTGTAGGCAAGTGGTCAAAACTGGAGTCCACTCTCATAAGTGAAATAAATCAGCAGTACATGTGCAGGCAACATATTGTATCACTTGTGTGAGAACCTGAGGGTGGGAATATAAAGTAAGAGACATGAAGGAAATCTGTTCAAAGGCAAGGAACAGATGGGACGAGGGAAAGGAGAAAAGAAAGAGGCAAAAATGTATGTATGTATATATGTAGATACATATGTGCAGGAGGGCTAACATGGTTCTACTATTGCATTATATCACTTAATGCTAAGGAATATTTGATGACAGGTTATTCGATCAATCTTGTATGTCTGTATGTGTTATCCTGAGCACACACTTTGAAGATATCAATTTGCAAAGCAGCAACTACTGTTGGTTTTCTGATGCTTTGTCTATAATTCAATTGTGATGTTACTGTTATTGTACTACTTTGTGCCTCTTTGTTAATGCTTTCTGGTTTCTTTTTTGTTTGTTTGTTTGTTTTCCTATTGTTGAGATGATTAATTGTTTGACCAATTTCGCATGTCTGTATTTGTGTTCATGAATATACACTTCGAAGATATCAATAGGTAAAGCATCAACCATTGCTGATTCCATGTCACATTGTCTGTAAATCAGTTTTGATTGTACTGTTTCTTATGCTACTTTGTGTCTGTTTGTTAATATGTTTTTGTGCTTTTACTTTTAAAATAAAAAAACAAAAAACAGAAAAAAAATAAAATCTTCAGTGAATGAGAATTGGTAAGTGAGCTCTATCAGTGACTCCCGTAATTAGGGGTCCAAGTCTTCTAATACTGATTATATGAGATTGGCTGTTTTATTCAATCAATAGAGGGCTCAGTATCTTGTCAAGAAATAGAGAAGTTGATTTAGGTCATACTTGGGTTCCTTTTCTGTTGTAAAATTAACAAACTTGGAAGAAAAACATGTTATCATCTTTAAAAGCACTTCTGTTAACTGAAGAACAATAGAATTCTATGCATATCAAGTTTCCTAACCACAGGAGAAAATCTATTTAGGCTGCAATGCATAGTCTTGCTAATTTGCAAAGGCAGTTTTTTGTTTTGTTTTTTTACAGCTCACAAGGTAAGTTAAGGGTCTTGCTGGGTTGAAAGGGTTGGGACATAAGGGAGGGTGAGGCAAGATTCAGTTTCATAGGTGTGTTAAGTATCAACCAGGGAAATCTGGAATTAATGTTGTTGGAGCTTTTGTCAGTAAAGAGAGAAAACTGTATGATTGTTAGTTTATGAAATGAGCCACTGAAGCATCTTGGCCCCAGAATTGAAATAGAATGAACACTTCTACATTTCAGAGATTCCACCAGCTCTCTAGTCTCCCCTGGCCTTGCCATCCTTCTACTGGAACAATTTTCTCATTGCATCATAGTAATTATTTTCTTCTCCATCATCCTGCCTGGAATGGCAGCTCCATGGGAGACGGATTGTTTCTTATTCATCTTTGCATCTGTCTTCCAGCCCAGTGCCTTAAACATGAGCCGCTCATACATGCACGGATGCAGTCGCCACTTGCTTACTTGCTTATCTGCTTTAGCATCTATTAAACAGACCATCTTGGAGGTTGTAGTTGTCACACACTTAGGTGACATTTGATGCATGCCTTTGAGCTAGCGTGTGACAAAGGCAGTGTGATTGGGTTATTGCTTTCTGCTGAACATCATGCCTTCTTCACTCTGCAATTCTGCACAGTCTTACACATTTGCATAGCAAAAACCTCCCCTTGCACATGCTTTTTCTGATATGGACTTACATCACCTCACAAAGTATTTCTAGTCTTCTAGATATTTTGGAAATTTGGGGGCAAGAATACTCAAAAGAACTACAGGAAGAACTTAAAGCAGTGGGTCCACTCATGGACCATGCTTTTGGGGTGTCTGAACTGTGCTATAGATCTCCCGCTGGACTGTGGTATGTGAGGACAAAGTGTGAGCCAGGGGAGGTCGGCCAGTTCCTTATTTCTAACCGTGATGCACAGGGAACCAGCTGACTCAGCCCTGGAAATAATCCAGTGAAGCTTTAACATTACCGCCCCCCCCCAGGTGGTGCTTCATTGATTGTCTAATGATCCAGATCAGTTGGGTGGGTGATACAATGGTTATTCTTGACTGTTGGCTGGACCGCCTGAATATAGAGCTAGGAGATTAGTAAAGCTCATTTCTGGGCATGTCTGGGTAGGTTGCTGAGGGGTGACCTTGGACACTGTACTGAGTCCCTGGCCCTATCCTGTCTAGTGCCCTTCCCCTGTTCTCTGCCTCCTCGATGCCATGAGGTGATTGGCTTTCCTCTGCCATGATTGTCTGCTGTGATGTTCCTGCTTGGCACCCTCCAGCCACAGCCTGAAACCTCTGAAACCATGGCCCTAAATACGACCTCTCTTCCTGTAAATTGCAGGTGTCAGGCATTTTGTTTCAACAGAGGGAAGCTAACCAATACAATATAGGTGAAGCCACCACTACCATGTGGAGCAGTTGAGGTCCTTCTGAAGGATGATATCATTCACTGTCCCATTTTTATCTCTGCAGAGAAGTCGTTTCCCATGCCGGAGCCCTCTGCTCCTCTGTGTTGTAATGAAAGTGTGGATGGTCTTTTCCAGCTCTGTCATTCCTGAAATGCTGTGAGCTTTTTCTTTCAGGCCTACAAGGGGGTTCCAGCAGTTGTTTTCCCAGCACTTAGTAAGCCCTGCCCGACCACTCCCTTTTCTTGAAATAATATCTTAGTTGTAATATTTCTGTCTCCACCTCCGTCTCACAGTTTTATATTTTCCATCATTATTTTCTTATTTGGTCTAATCTAGTTTGGTTTATAAATCTGAGAAAACCAAAATCAACTCAGCATACATTTATTTAGATATTAACCTAAATAAATGTAAAAGCAGACCCTGGAACATGGGTAGAAAAGGGCAGGGTTTTCTCTCCCAGAATCCCCCAAACCTGGAAGAAATGTCAATTAGCTCCATGGCTACAACTCCACTGTAACATCTAGATGGGTGCTCATGAGCCTGGCCTCTCTCTGCCACCTTGAGAAATTTATTTATGTTAGAGGGGAGGGAAAATGTTTTCTATCCTAGGTTCATGGATAAGGGGTCTCTATCACAAAAGACAGGTGGTAGGTTAGTAGAGTTTTTCTTTTGTTTTTGGTAGTACTTATAACTGAACCCAGGATCTTATGCATGCTAGGCACACACTCTATCATTAAGCTATGCATTTATTTTGAGATAGAATCTCAGTACACTGCCCAGGTTGAACTTCAGTTTGTGATCCTCCTTCCTTCAGCCTGCTAAGGAGCTGGAGCTACCATGTCCAACTAACAAGGCGAAAGAATACAAGTACATTAAGTATAAATTTTATGTGACATAGGAATCTTCTTAGGAAAATGAAGACCCAAAGAAGTAATCAAAACTGAGTGTTTTGTATAGTAGGTTTGATGAAGAGTGGATAGTCATGGAGAAATGTAAGGGGATCATGGTGGGGAGCTCTGAGCTAGTGGTAACAAATTAGGGTAGCCATAGCAAGACCTGTTTGTTAGATTCTTCCCCGAGTTCCTGGGTCTTCAGAGGCAAGGGTGTCCTGTCTTTGGTATGTAGAGAGAGCACTTCTCACATACAGAAAGTCTCACAACCTGCTTCAGGGGAGCAGGGCAGGAGATGATCAGAGAGACTTTTCTGTATATGCAGTATGATTGAAAAATATGATGAATGTTAAAATTTTAAAAATTTATTCTTGTAAAAGGTGTACTGCCTTAAACCCCCTTCAAAATACACACTCCCCTCCACCAGTGCCTTGAGCACACTTGCCTATCATTTTGCCACCTTTTGGAAGCAGTTCTAGGAGTCCTCTTTTGTGTCTTTGGTGGTGTTGTCATGGTCGCCTTGATATCCTGAACCAATTCAACATGCCTACCTTTCATGTCATTCTGACTTCAGGGAAGAGCCAGAAGTTTCACAGCGCCAGATCTGGTGAATAAGGCGGATGAGGACATGCCGTCATGTTTTTATGAGCTGCCTTTCCATGGGATGTCTCTCGGCAGCCGCATTCACAGTTGTTTTTTTTGCATTTAGTTTCTTGTTTTAAAATTAGTATGTTTGTGGTGCATAATGATCATCTTTGCCTTGGGAATTGGTACATATACACATCACATCTTGACCATCTTTCCTTCTCTTTCTCCTTTCTGCCTGCCCGTCTCACACCATCCTCAGTTCATACCTCCTAAAGACACGAAAGAAGACTTCTAAAAATGCTTCCTAAAGTAGCAAGAATGTTGAGGAAGTGCGTTGCAGTGATGGGGAGCACTCAGAGGGGGATTAGTGCAGTGTGTCTTTCTCCACGTATTTGGGTTACACCTCCTATGCAGTCTCTCAAGTTCCTGCAGCTTAAAATATCCCATATTTTGAAGTAGCGTGTCCTAAATGTCATCAGTGCATCTCAGAGGGGACATGAGGGTGTTGCCAGTAGTTTAAATACAGTGCTGACCATTCATCTCTGTTTCTTTGGAGGAGAGACAAAATGTACTTTCTAGTTTGTATGAACTTAGCTGGCCTCTTTCAGTTTTGCAAACGATTGCAGAATTGCTGTGATTATGTTCTTCTGACAGCAAGGAAAGCTAAGTAAATGTCAGGTATTTAAAATATCAGAGACTCAGAAGTGGTAAGCAAGCAGGTCCTGAGAGTTATGATCAGGAGGTTGGTTCGGTCCACTTTTTTTTTTTTTTTTTTTTTTTTTTTTGCGGTACTGGGGATCGAACTCAGGAACCTGCACTTGCCAGGCAGGCGCTTATTCCACTGAGCTATGTCCCCAGCCCTGGGAGGCTGGTTCGGGTGAAGCCAAGGGCACCAGGGCTCCCTCTAAGGGTGGCAGCGGTTGCGTTGTTTTGCTGATGCACTGTTTACCCCGTAGAGGTCTTCAAAATGCAAATATTTAGCTATGCTTTTGTTCCAGGAGAATAAACTTTATTTTCAACAAGCTCTCTGTTCCCACCCCTGGGAAAAGCTGAACCTCAGGGTGTGGACTGGGAAGTGGCAGCTTCCAGCGTTTCCAGGGTTAGGTTTGTTTTGTGACCCGGTAATAGCCAGAGTATCAAGTCTTCACATACTTCACCATCAGCCTTCCAAGGAAAATTTCAGTGATTTTTTTTGGAAGGGGGGTGATAGTCCTTTTTTCTGCTCCTCTCTGTTACCCAAAGTACTACAGTTTGTAGCATTATAATTAAAATTAATTAAGTAATATACATACATACCTCAAAGATATTTTTTGGCAGTGGTTTTAAGTTCCCAGCAAAACTGAGGGTCAGAGAGTGAAACATCCCGTGTGCCGCCCCCACCCCCTCGCATGCGTAGATCTACTATCAGTATCCTGTGCAGAGTGCCACCTGCCTCCCATTACTGAACCTACACGGACCTGTTATCACCCAAAGTCCATAACTGACGTTAAGGTTCATCTTCGTGTTGTGCATTCTGTGGGTTTGAACAAATACATGACTATGTCCACCTTTGTACCAGCATACGAAGCATTTTCCTGCCCTAAAAATTCTCTATTGTGACTGTTCCTCCCTCCTTTCCCCTAACCTCTGGCAACTACTCATCTGTTTTACACTCCATAGTTTCATTTATTTTTTTTTCTAGAATGTCATAGACTGGCTTCTTTCACTTAGTAAAAGTATGTTTGTTTCTTCTATGTTCTTTCAGTTTTTGAAACATGGAATAATATTTCATTCTCTGGCTGTACCACAGTTTGTCCATTTATCTATTGAAGGGCATCCTGCTTACTTTAATAAGCTAGTTTTAATAATTGTTAATAAAGCTGCTACAAAGATATGTGTGGCTTTTGTGTCCACATGAGTCTTGTATTCCTTCAGATGAATTTCAATGCACATGCTTGCTTGCTGGGTTACATGTTAGGAGTATGTTTAGTTTGGTAAGAAATCACCCAACTGTCTCCCAAAGCATCTGCCATTTTCACTCATGAAAATTCTTGTGGATCCACTTCTCTCAGTTTGGTGTTGCTCCTGTTCTGAGTTTTGGCCGCTCTGTCAGAGGTGCGCCGGAACAACATATTTTACAACTCTGCAGCTAACATGTGGTTGCTTACTCTGTTATTAGTTCTTTTGGGGTAGTTTTAGTCTGATGATCACTTAGAGTTGTCAGTTATCATTAATGAATATCCAGAAAATTATATCAATTTCATTTGGATGTGAAGAAACACTACAAAATGTGCTTGCTACTGAAGAATATTTAATTAGGAGAAATGTCATTTCAGGAAACATCTTTTTATGTAACTTATTCCATCTGTTTTTTTACCACCATCACTGAGCTCTAATTTCCTCTCCTGAATTGCCTGCTGTTACAGAGTAGACCCTTCATTTTGCTCACTTTTGTGTTCTCTCCAATTTCTCCACACGCAAGGGAAGAGTGTAATAAATGCTTGACTTAATGCTGTGGACTCCAGAGAAGAATCCCATGACATAATCAGTCAAGCAAATCATTGATGAACGAGGCCAGCTGCCATGTTCATGGTCATGCAGCTAGTCATGGTAAACCTGGTTTCAAAACCATCCAGTGTAGCCCTAGAGTTCCCTACTTATAGTCAAGTGTAGGTCTTAGTAGTGATCCCCACATTCAGCTTGATAGCTTCTCCCTTTCTCTTTAGCAGTAGTCCTGATATTTACACAGATATTCCCAGCCCCTGAGTGCAGCCCATTCTGGGCTACTAAGATGGGGCAGCTAGAATAATGGGGTCTATAGAAGTGATTGCCTCCCATTCCCTGTCTAGAGTTGTCACTTCAGGAGCAAGCAGTGTGCCTGCAGACCATGTTTGCTGAGTAATTTTGGAGAGAGAAATGTTCTCTCTCTTTTGGAAACATTTTGGGAAACTAACTTCTTTCTCTGTCCTTAGATACGACTGGAAGCAGATCCCGGGCAGCTGGGGACAGCCAGAGCTGGATCAGTGGGATTGCCATTGTTGGTGCCACGGCCAAGGGCCCATACATGTAGAAGTAAATCTGATCACGGATGGTGTTAATGAGCACTTACATCTAATCATCCCTGAAACTAGCCCTATGCCTAGCATTTAGTTGTATGAGATATTTTATTGTTTAAAAAGCACTTTAAGACCTTTATTTATTTTTGGTTACTCAGTATAAACTATTCATGGCCAGAGTTTGAAAAGGTAAGACTATATATATAGTCTTACCTTATATATATAATTATTCTTTACTCAGAAGTTAATCGATTAGAATTTTGATCAAGTATAGTTGTTATGCTTGAAGAGAACTAATTAGGTCTCGATATTTAAAAGCTATGTATTAACTGGTTCATGTTCTATTTACAACTCTACATTCAAATAAAACCTAAATGTCAGGTGCCTGAATATGAATGCAAAAATATCAGGACCTGCTGTTACTGCAGCTAAAGCTGAATCATCGCTCCCTGAGGGAGAATCAATAGTTTCTTTTAAGCCAAACTCAGATTCCTAAATGTACTTCCAAATGATAAATAATTAATGGCCAAGGAAAATATTTTTTTAAATCTCTATAGAGGATAAAAATTTGAGGGGAAAATGCTATTAATGTGCTATAAGTATTTGTTATAAGGGTTGGAAAAATCACCCTTTAAGTCCCTCCTGTATACAATCTTGCTTTTTCTCTAGGTTATTGCCAATTAAATAGCTTTTAAGATGAAAAATTGTATTGTCAGTCATTATGAAGATAATCAAGGATAAAACCATCACCTTGAAAGAAATTTTCTTTAAGATCTCAATGGTTCTAAACTTTAAAATAGAAGGGCAGAGCTTCTGTTGATACTAAGGGAACAGAATGGATCCAGGATAAGGGGAAAGCATACTGATTCACCTTGGTTAGGGAACACACAACATTCTCTTCTTTCAAGGTTGACATTCTGTTTTCACATTTTTTTGACAGGATCTAAAAGTTTAATACTTTCCTTTGTTGCTTTCACCTCTTGACACTTTATCTTGAATAGTTAAATAGAATTATAAGATACTTGTTGAAGTCAGGAGGAACAGAAATCATTTCTACTTTTGCTTTATTTGTATCAGAGAAAAGGGCCCCAAGTCTTTTAATGTGATTGACAGTCGTACCATATCCAGAGAGCCCCGCTTTTCAGTAGTTTTTTTATTTTGGTAAGAATGCTTTGATTCTGAAGATGCCTCAGCTACAGAGGACTCAAGCTTTGCATGTGAATCACTTGCCTCTAAGAGACATAAATAACTCTTAACAGCCAGAAAATAAAGCAGGTAATCTCTGGAAATGCCTGGACACAGGAAAATGAAATATAACCCAAGACTCTGATTCTTTAGACCCTAATGAATATGATTCTCAGTCATCTGGTAAAATTTTAATTTATTTTATTATTGCATTTTTATGACAAACTGTAACTCATTTGTTTGTCCATTCATCCGTTCTCCTTCATAAAAACAACACACTTGACCTACATTAAAGTAATTGTCTGCCATCTGTTACGTTATAGTGATCACATATACATAATAGGCAGGTTTGCAGAAAATTAAAGTATAAAGTATATAACTATAGAAAGAGACTCAAATCTTTCAATAATTTAAGTTTTTTTCCCTGCTTATATATTGAACTAGTAGTTTGGCCATTTGAGCCATCTAGTGGCAATAGACTTGAAATGTGATTTCTTATACTGCAAAATAATGTAGAAGCTTAGCAGTCTCCAGCATTAAAAGAATGAACCAAGTAAAGGGAGTCATAACAAAAAATCATTCTATACATCTGGCTTTTGATAAATACTTGTTTATAGATAAAAGATGCTATAGTAGAATATAAATTTTTAAAAAAACAGTTCTATTTTGTTACATCTAGAAGAAGCAACATAGCCAAAGAAAATAAAATTATGGCCATTTCCTCTGGTCTGCACACAGAGAGTTACTTCTGCTTTGTGGTGGCCAGGAGGGGAGAGCTGGTCCTACTCAGCTGATTTCAGGGTCTGAGAAGTGGTGGGAGATGGGTGTGTCCATTTAATACAAGAAAATGGAGACTAAGCAACTGGAAGAAATCTTCCCCAGCACTGAATCCAATGGTGAATATGGTAAATGGTCTCCAGATGGCATGGAAGAGGAGTAAGCATTTATAAGACCTAGGAACACCAATGGGATGGTTGATTTCAGAATCCTGTCTCCAAGCAAGAATACTGGGGCAGTGACTGTAAAAGGAGGCAAGAATGTTAAGGCTCTCTGTATAGGCCACAGTGCTGGTGTCTCACAGACAGCAGTGGCCCCAAAGGCATATTGAGCACCATCATTTGTGACATGGAAAGAATTGGAGGAATTCTGAAGAAAATCATCTCTCCTGCAGAAGAGGGCCTGCAGTTGCTGTCACCCACTGCGGCCGTTCAGTGCCTGCTGGAATCTGATGCTGTGGAATGTTTACATTACCAACACCATAAAGGAAGTGACTCTGACTGTGAGTTGAAACTGTTAATTCATCAACTGACTGGCAGGAGGAATTATTGGGGTCAAAGGTGCTAACATCAGAGAACTTGGAGGGAGCACTCAGACAACAATCAAGCTTTTGCAAGGATGCCGCCCTCATTCCACCGACAGAGTGGTTCTTATTGGAGGAAAGCCGAAGAGGGTTGTGCAGTGCGTAAAGATCACCCTGGACCTTATATCTGAGTCTCGCATCAAAGGACATGCAGGACCTTAGGATCCCAATTTTTATGATTATGGTGGTTGTACCATAATGTTTGATGACCACTGTGGACAGCCTGTAGGACTTCCCATGCAAGGAAGAGGTGGTTTTGACAGGATGCCTCCTGGTCGAGGTAGGCATCCCATGCCCCTCTCCAGAAGAGATTATGAAGATTTAAACCCTTGTTGGGGACCTCCACCTCCTCCTCCTGTGTGAGGAGGCCAGGCTTGTAGCAGAGCTCAGAATCTTCCTATTCTACCACCACCATCTCCTAGAGGAGGAGGCCTAGTGGCCTATGACAAAAGAGGAAGACCTAGAGACCGCTGTGACAGCATGGTTAGTTTCAGCGCTGATGAAACGTGGGAGTCTGAAATAGACCCATGGAGCCCATCAGAATGGCGGATGGTGTATGAACCACAGGCTGGCGCTGGATATGCTTATTCCTGTACAGGAGGTCGTGGCTCATATGGTGATCTTGGTGATTGTTATGGTTGATACATTGTGTCAACTTGGGGAATCTGGAGGTTTAACTGAGTGATTCAGCAGGAAGCCAGAGTGCTTACTTTGTATACATCCTAAGCCTGTGGAAGTGGAGGGCATGGAGGTTATGTGAGCGGTACACGCCCCCTGGGTGGGGGTAGCCTGTTTACAATGTAGGGGAGAAAAGAGACTGCTTGCAGCCATTCCTCCCTTTTGCTCTGGTTGTTTCTGCTGTGCTCTGCTGCCATGAACAGTTTGCCCTCTGCCATGTGCCACTCTGCCTCTGAACCAGCCAAGTATAGACTGAGACCTCCATAAACTGTAAGCTAAATAAACCTTTCCCTCCTTCATTTTGGGTGCTGTGTATTTTGTCTCAGCAACGAGAGAAAAGTAACCAAGGCAGTGGACCTATTATTACTACATAAGTAACTATTCCCAAAGATTTGGCTGGATCTATTATTGGCAAAGATGCTCCATGCATGAAACAAATCCAACAGGGATCAGGAGCTTCTACCAAAATTGATGAGCCTTTTGAAGGACCTAAAAGTCAGATCATTACCATTATAGGAACAAAGGATCAGATTCACAATGGATAGTATTTTCTGCACACTGCTGTGTGTAGATGTTCAAGGATTCCAACACAGTATATTTTTCTCTTTTTTAAAGTGTGAAGCAGTATTCTGGAAAGTTCTTCTAAGACTAAAGAAGAGTTGAGAGAGTCCTGCGTCTTTTTAAAAAATCTGCTTCTGTTGAAAAAGCCACCTCTGCTTCATAGGTGTTTTGCATTTGAGATGTAATGAATTCTTTGCTGCTCACGAGATGTAATGTTTTAGGTCCTTACAAATAGGGTGAGGGGAAAGGGGCCTGCAGAAAATTACATTGACATTTTAAAACAACAGCAGAAGAGTGGATTTTATTTTATGTTCATTGTTGGTGATTTGAACCCCTCCCCCTGTAATTATTGTGAATATCTTGCTTTGTGTGGCCAGTGTAAACATTTGCGGGGTGGGACAGGGAGGGAAGTAACAGTAGTCCACATATCCCCAGCATTTGTTCAGAGCAGTGTGCAGCATGTAATGCTCTTTTGAGGTTTTTAAAAAAATTTTATTTTAAAGACAAAATATTGGAGACATATAAACCAGAATAACACAAAAACAATACAAGAAATACAAAATTACAGAGAAGATACTAGGAAATTAGTACTGGATTCTATATTACATAATGTTATCTTTGCATTTGTTAACACAAAAACAATAAAGGAAATAACAAAATTATAGAGAAGATAGTAAGGAATTAGCACTGGATACTGTATTACATAATGTTATCTTCAAATTTGTTACTCAGTTACAGATGATGGCTCCTTCGATTAATCAATTTTCTCCACTCTCATCTCCGTTCTTCTATCACTCAATCAGTCATCTTCCCTCTGATAATAACTGTACTTTTTGGTTTATTTACTCCCTCGGGCTCTCACATTGGGAAGAGACATGACTGCTTCAAATTATGCTGTAACAAACATGGGTGTACACAAATTGCTATGGCAGGAAGTGGAAAAGTACCCATCCTCAAAGATGGTAGATAGGCAGGGAACCAGGTTCACTATGATCCAGCCCTCACTGACAGCTCTCAAGGCCATCGGGGGTCCAGTCAGGTTGTAATGCTCTTTTGTAAGAAACATTTTATGACTTTTAAAATAAATTTAGTGTACCTAAAAAAAGAAAAGAAAATTTTTGGAAATTATAATTAAAAGGGACAATTTCTTTCTGTATGATAAACAGCGATGAAATATTTAATGGACAAAAGTGATTAATACATTTTATTTTATTTATTTTATTTTTTTTATTTTAGAAACATAAAAGTACAAAAACATATTGACAAACAGACACCAATTATCATAGAAAATAGTACAATCACAACTAATCTATAGACAAGGTGATATGGTCTTAAGAGTGGTTATTGCTTTATCCATTGATATCTTCGAATTGTAAATGTATGAACCCATATACAGACATGCAAATTTAGTCAGACAGTTAATCCTCTAAACAACAGAAAAAAAACACAAAAACCAAAAATCCAAAGACAAGAAACAAAACAGGCATACAACAACAACAGCAACAACATCAACAACAACAACAACAACAACAAAACACCGCTTGTTGCTGCTTTACATATTGATATCTTCGAAGTGTGTGTTCAGGGTAACACATACAGATATACACGATTAATCTAATATCCTGTCATCGATTATTGCTTAGCATTAAGTGATATGATACAATAGTAGAACCATGTTAGCCCTCCTGCATATATGTATATTCATATATATTCATATATACATACATACATTTTTGTCTTTTTCTTTTCTCCCTTCCTTCGTCCCATCTGTTCTTTGTTTTTGAACAGATTTCCTTCATGACTCTTAGCTTATATTCCCACCCTCGGGTTCTTACACCAGTGATACAATACGTTGCCTGCACATGTATCGCTGATTTATTTCACTTATGAGTATGGACTCCAGTTTTGTCCACTTGCCTACAAAGTTCCCAAAACTGTCTTTCTTTATAGCT
>PVLD010031672.1:0-15488 GCA_004027595.1 Dinomys branickii | reverse complement strand
AGCAAAGCAGACTGAAAGGCAGTGCATGAGGAGCAATGCTTCAGTCACAGTAAGAATGAGATGACTGCCAGAGAGTCACATGGCTCTCTAGTCAATTAAATATATTACGGGAGAGTCGAAGAGAGTTCTAGCAGAGTTCCAGGGGCTGGGGAATTTTACACTGTACGTACGTGGCACCTTAGTATTGGTGCATATGCTTGGAACTGAAAGAGGTGGACCATATTTTTCCCTCTCTATATTTCTTGCCTGGATTGAGACTGGGCAAAGAAGTAAGAGCTAGCAACAAAAGGGTAGGGAAAAGGAGAACCAGATGCCAAGTGAGGAGGCTCTTTTAATAAGGAGGTGCACAGCACCCACTCTGTCCGGGAAGAGTAACACACATATTGTCTTAAAAATTATGTTAGAAGCCAGGCACAGCGATGCACACCTGTGTTCCCAGCACACTGGGAGGCTAAGGCAGGAGAATTACAAATTTGAGCCCAGAATGAGCAGCCTAGCCACTTTTTATTTTGAGATTCTGGTTCAAAATTTTTGAAAAAGTTCAAAAGAGTGAGGGTGTACCTTAGTGTGAAATCCCCAGCTTCAATTCCCAGGGCTTAAAAATTTTAGGTCATACTGATCCTTTCAATTTGAGTATCACTTGTTGATCTAAAGCTTTTACGTAAGCTTTCTCACTTAACGTATACAACAATTCTTGCAATGTGTCACTTCCTCATCCCACACGGGAGAGAACAGCTGACAGATATGCAGAGTGTCTGGGGTCACACTGCACCTTGGGCTTCCAGCTACCCTGGAAGCAGGGCCTTACGTGTACTTATTCAATTACTTTCAAGTGTAGGAAAAGCAGGGAAGAAAAGGTATGGTCTAAGTTTGAGATTGACTTCAACCTGATTGCAAGAATATTCGGAGAACAAATTCCACCACAGAATAATCTCCTTGCAATGGTGGGCTTTGGTACTCTTGTGTCAGTCTTTGGCTAGCAGCTACCCCAGGAGGGGAAAGGGCCCCATTTTCCTGGGGAAGGCGGCAGCTATTAGTAGTTACCTGCCTACACTTTGGACAGCTAGGAGAAAAGTGGTAATACCTAGGAAAAGGGGATCTGGCTAGGACACCAGTGGTATCCACTACACAGTGCTAACAGGTGTTAGGATTTGAACCCAAGAGTTCTGATGCTACAGCCCAATAGAGTTCACTGTGCTTCACACTGCCCTAGGAGGTCCATGTAGCATCCTCAACACAGTACAGACTGTCACCATGGCAGGCAGGTGGAGGGCTATGACCCAAAGGGTAAGGAAGAGGCAGAAGTGTGATGGAGAAGTTCTCGTGAAATGGAGGAGGAAGGATACTAGAAATAGGAAAGAAACTTGATCTATTTATGAACCATTATTTATGTTGATTAAAAGTTTCAAGTTCCCATGTTCCAACTCAATGAGTAGATATTTTCATTCTTATATGCAGCTTCATCATCCATGTCTCTCATATTAAAATATCATTTGTAAAATGGATAATATAAAAGGTGTTCAGTGTGGGGACAATCATCTTCCTGCAAACAGGATGTAGGGCTGATTGGTAATATATGATTTCGAACATTTTCATTGCCTTCCTGTCATATACCCCCTTCTAAGGAAATGCTGAAATTAGTCGTACTTTGCTATAAAGCTCCCAACAACTTCTCAGGTCCATTTTTTCCCTTCTTCTGTGACCTCAGAATAATTGTCTTTTTCTCCCAAGAAGAAATGTGAAACATGGGGTGAGCCTGCTGGCCTATTTGCTGATTTGTGGGTCAAGTTTCCAGTTATTACAGACAAAATTTGAACGTCTCTGATTAAGAAGCCCTGCTGATTTAAGGGTCTCGCTAGAAATATGTGCATAATGAATTATCTACAGATAATAACTCAAATTGTCCCTGGGTGATTCATATCATCTGCTTTTATTAAATTATCCATTTTCTGGGAGATTTTCAGGTCTCCACAAAGTAAGATGTAGGGATGCACATAATATCCTAAGAAGTTTAAGAGAAAACAGTTTGACTTCAGAGGAACATTTACTCCAAATTTTAAGCTAATTTTCACGGGACAGGGAGTATACGTGCGTGACTCATACAGATTTTTTAAAACTTTCTATCTTGTATATACTTGAGCATTCAGCTTATTTAAACATTGTGGGGTTTTGTGGAAAAAAAAACCATTTTCTGGTGAGTTTTGGTGGAATCAGCATAAAAGTAATCAAAATATTTCTTAGAAAAAAAATGGGAACAACAGTCACCAAGGTCAGGTCCATTTTTAGCAAGGCACACAGGCCTGACAAGGCATTAGTTAAAAGCATGCGTCACTCCTAAATATGTGGGTTTCTGTAACAGGGGAACAAGCAGATATGTAAAGAACAGAGTGCCAGCGTTGAGAATTCAGAAAGCCCTCTTTCTCTTCCTTTCTCTGTCCCTTCACCCCTCCCTCTCTCAACAGGAATGAACTTTCTTGTTTTTTCAAACTTTCTCTTTTCATATAACAAAAGAAAAGAAAGAAAACTGTCAGAAAAAAGGCACATCAGTATTTAAGAGGGCAGATGACCGATTCAGAGAAGAGGTTTCCTCTAGAGTCTGTGCCCTGGTCGGAGGGGCCCAGGGACAGGGATGGGTTGGGGTGGTAGGTTTAAACAGGAGCTGGTCCCACTTCCATCGAAAAGCCTGACTTGATGTCTGCTCCTAAAGAAGCTGGCTAGCAATTTTGAGGGGGAGGAATCTAAAGCATGCAAAGAAGCCTCTTGGAATCTTGCCAATGCCTTCTGTACCTCCTCCACATTTTGATTTTTCAGGTTATTTTAAGGTTTTCATACCTCAGTCAAGGTGATTTATTATTATTGGAACTTTATAGAAGTAGTTTTGCAAAGTGCTTTCCAGTCATTTTTCTCTCCTTATTGTGCGTCATACCTTCTTTCTCCTGCCACTATAATTGGTTTAGGGATCTCCTTTCCTAGGGGAAAGAAGATCGTGGTTCTGACACAGAGCACATCCTGGCTTTTGCCTTCATTTCTCTTTTGCTTTCTGTCTTTTGGTCTCCTTCCCTGCGGCCTCCTGTCAACTTCTGCTTCTTCCCTCCTGCTCCAGCCTGCACTCACCCTCCTTTTCCCACCTCTCTCCCCAACCCGATAAAGCCCTGTTGTTTGGGTCCACATCCCTAGCTGCACTATTCTACCCACTCTGGGCTTTAGCTGTTAAGCAGCAGGTTGGTGTCAGTCTTTAGGAACCACCTGTCCTAAGCCCCCACTGCTGACCACACTACATACACAACATAGGATGGGGTTAGAGTAAGACAGCAGGCTCTCCAATTAGAGCCTCATGTACCAAAGTCTTGACATAGCAGAAAGTAAACCAGGCATCATGGTGCATACCTGAAGTGCCATCCCACTGGGAGGCTGAGGCAAGAGGATCACAGGTCCCCCGGCCTGAGCAACTCAGTGAGACCCTGTCCCCTAATAAGCATGGCTGGGGATGTAGCTCAGTGTAAAGGCCCTAGGTTCAATCCCCAATATACCCACACAAAATAGCAGAAGGTAGTAGCCCACTCAGCCCAAGCCAGTGGGAAAAATACACTCATTCCCTTCAGTGTGCTGGTGCTCTTAGGTTGAACTCATCCAATGTTGACATTTTTGAATAGTGAATAATAGGGATTTTATGTGCTTCAAACTAAACTTGATTCACACGGGACCCTAAAGTACAAATGCAGGGTTCCTGAATCCCTAGAGAGCCAGCCCTAATACTTCTCAGCCATCAGAGGGAAGCTGAGCTGAGTTCTGTTGACACAGTCTATCCATGCCATATCACCCAGTTTTCTGTGGTCTCTGTTCAGTGTGCTATGTGAACCCTCCCACTTATCTTTCCTCCAGTCATACAATTACCCTTTCTACTGAATCTTTTTAAAGTCCTCCTTCACAGAGATCCTTCCTATTTCCTCACTCGCTCTTCCCCCAGCCCTAACCCAAATCCCTGCCCTTTCCGGGGCTCACAAACAGAGGCACCCTCTCTCCTGCTGGTAAGACATCAGGCTGGGAAGTGGAGCTGCAACATGGCTTTACGTTCTTCCTCCAGACCATCCCTCACTGGATGGGATTGTGAGATTCTCACAATGTAGCTCTCTAAGTCTTCTTTCGATTAGCTTATGTTTGCAATACATAATGAATACACCCATTATGGGGAATTGGTACATAAACGTAATGCACCCTGACCCTTCTTACTTCCCCAACCCCTCTTCTTCCTCACATATCCCCCACCCGAATTATCTTCCCATCTCGACAAAGTCTATCTCCCTGTTTCCTATCACCTATCTCATATTTTGCTCTTTAAATGATCCTGCTGTACCTATTTCTCTCAGCATTTTGTTTTGTCAATTTTTATCTGTACATGTTTGTAGTCCATAGTGATTACATTTACTATAAAGAATTGGTACATACACGTAACACATCTTAATTTTTTTTACTTCCCCTTTCCTCTCCTCCTTCCCTTTTCCCTCTATCTTTTAGCCTTTTGGACTCAGGTATATCCATTTTCCTACAAATGACTCAGTTATCCTTCTTATGGCCGAGCGGTACTCCACTGTGTATATATACCACATTTCCTTTATCCATTCATCTGTTGATGGCATACTGGCCACTTCCAAGATTTATCTACCATGAGTTGTCTTAACTATAAACGTAGGTATACATGGACCACTATATTATGACGTTTTTAACTGTTTTAGATGAATTTCTTTGAAACTGTGTGAACTGGATGACATTTCAAGTTTTAGGCTTTTGAGAAATTTCCATACTAATCTCCATTGTGGTTTACTGGTGCACATTCCCACCGACACTGTAAAAGTGTTCCTTTTCCCCACAAACCTGTCAGCATTTCTTGTTTTTTTGTGTTCTTGATAGTAGCCATTCTTTCAGGAGTAAAATGGAACATTAGTGTTGTTTGGCTTTGCATTTCTATAGTGGTCAAAGATGAGTTCTCTATCCCCTCCCAGCTTCAGGAGCTCTGGCCCTCAGTCAGTGATGGCTCGTTTTTCCTGTCCACCCCATCACCCTATGAAAACCTGCCATCAGTGCGGTCAACAAATCGCCCTTCCCCTTTCACGTTGTGCATCTTTTCTTCCTTGACCTTTGCCTACCCTCCCTGCTTCAGTCACCTACTCTGTAGCACTGCCCTGGATTGTATCACTCAGAGAACTGCAGTGCCTCTGAAGTGTTATGTTCACACAAGCTATTGTGACCACAGTCTCCTAAACACTGTCCCCCTGCCCTCTGTTATTTCCACACCTATTCATTAACCTTAGGTGACCACTTCTCACTCTACCCACTAATTTTTCCAATAAGAGCATTTCCTTTCTACCTTGGCCTCCCAGTCCAGCTTAGGATTTGTGGTCTGCCTCTCTCTAGTTGTAACCCTTAACACCATTTTACTTTTGCCCATCCGTCTAATCCAGATGCCAAACTCCTCTCGGAAGCATCCAGTGTCCTTGTTTTTGCTTACATCTAGACAGCTATCACTGCTGGCAAAAATCACACCACTGCTGTGACTCTGAGTCCATGATATTAGCTGGGCATGGTGGTGCACACCTGTAATCGCAGCACTCAGGAGGCTGAGGCAGGAGGGTCACTGTGAGTTTGCGGCCATCCTTGACTATATAGTGAGTTCCAGGTCAGCCTGAGTTGCGTAGTGAGACCTTGTCTCAAGAAACAAAAGAAAAATCCATATTTACTCTGCCTGAGCCTGCCTTCTATGGCACCTAGGGATCCCGTCACATTGCCATAGTCCATTTGGTCCTTTTCAGTCTCCATACTGTTCGTTTTGAGCCTTCTGTATGCTCACCAGATCTCTGGTAGCTCTCCTGCTCCTTCATCTCTATAGAGGTACCTTGGTTCCAACTTTGGGGAAAAAGTCATCAGATGGAAGAGCACTCAATTTCTGGCTTCCACACTGACAAATATCTGAAAGTGCACCCCTCTCTCTCGTTCCCTTCTCTGAGAATAGAAGCTGTATCTCTTTTCTGCCTGACAGTGACTTCACTCCTGTGCTCCAGCCCCTTTCTGTCCTCTCTGCGTCTGCCATCCACTCATCTTCAACCTCTCCCTATCTCCTGGTGCCTTCCTTTTAACACGTTAAATATTTCAACTTTTCTAGTCTTAACACATCTTTCTCATCCCATGTTTCCTCCCGTTGCTTCTTCCCTCCCCAGTTCCCTCCTACGTGGGAAGCCAAGGATCATCTACACTGCTTTCTTCATTTCCTATCTGCCATGCACTCCTTGATGCACTACAGTCTCATTTCTAGCCTCAGCACTCCATAAAGACAGCTCTAGCTGAAAGCATAATTTTTCCCATAAAATCCAATGGCCTCCTCCGTTCTTACCTGCTGTTTTGGCATCATCCTGGTTGTACTGAAACATTCTCTGCCCTTGGTTTGATGATAAGGACTATTTCATGTTTTCCTTCTACTGTTTTGGCTACTCCTCAGGACCCTTCTGTTTGGCCTGTATTTTAACACTGTTACTCCTTAGCAATCTTCTATCATTGATCTATCAATGTCCTGGGAATGGCCCATTCGTGTTCATTGCTTCAGTTGTTATCTATTTGCCACTCTTATCTGTGGCTGTGTTCATGTGATCATCCTCCCATGCTTTAATCTCTACTGATTGTTCATTTTCTTCTCGTAGGTCTTCATAGTTTGGTATCTAGACTACTTTCAACCACAGGATGATATGCAGTACACCTAAATATTTCTACCACAACTTCAGTTCTTTTTTAGTACCTACCGGTCAAATAAAAGCTCATTGTTAACTAACTACAGTTCAGTAGCAGTTGATCTGGTATGAGAAAATTTTCAGTAAGCCCTTGGTTCTGAAACTCCTATTCATTGACTTAATGGTGATCATTTACATGGGCTCATTTTAACTTCTTGAACAAAGATTGAAATTCCAAGTTATAACCAGAAATATCTATTAGAACTTTGGGGAGGTGGTACCAGGAATTGAACTCAGGGTCTAATGCTTGCCAGACATGTGCTGCACCACTGAGCAATATCCCCAGCCCATCTATTAGAACTTTAAAAAGGCATTTGAGAGTCTTCTGTACAAATAAATTTACTCAAGCCTGTGTGCAATAAATAGAAGTCTGAGACTTATTTTGGCTTAGCAGTGATATTCTGAGTTATCATCCTGAGGATATGCAGCTTACATATATTTTTTAAAAAATGGTATGTGGTTATCCTCAAACAACAACAGCCCCACCATAACCATCTAATAAAGTGTGTGTGGGGTGCAGAATGAGTATGCAATTCGAGCAAGGTACATCAGCTTTGCAAATAACCACTCGCTCCCGGAGCGAGTTGCAATTTGCTATATGTCAAATAACATGGTAAAATGGCTATATGCATTCATTGCACGATTTCCAAATTTCTTAGGGAAAGGAAGGAAGGTTTTTAAATTCTCAATTTTATACTCATTTTTCAGATTGTAGAATACAGATTTAATTGAAAACACTTGCACCTTGCTCCACTAAATGATGCCCCTCAGATACAATTTGTAGATGACAAACTTCTCTCGCCAAACATGTTTAGCAAGAGGGAAAGCACACTTTGAAAATGCCTACCAAGGAAGCTAATCATAATACAAAGAATTCTGGGGTGAGACTGGGTAGCACCATCCTGCCCTGTTCACCATTACAGGTTTATTTAATGTATTCTGCACAGTGATGTTTCACATGGCAACGAGGATACTTGATTTGGGCAATAGGATGTTTCTGATCCACCAGGAAGTTTTTCTGCCTCAAAAAGGTGTAAGCCTCCATGGCGGCCTTTGATGAAGCCATTTTTCTTGGTTCCAGCAGCAGGATGCTGAAAGTGTGCACATGGGAAGGTATGCAGCGGATTATGCTTGCTTTTGTGGAGTCAGGAGATCGTTATTGAGAATCAGCTTGGAGAAGATTTAGGTTCTATGTCCTTTTGCACAAGGCCGCTGAGCTGCCTCTCTGGAAACAATGAGATAGGGAAATAGGTAGAGGTCCTTTCTTTCATCTCAGCCCCTTGCTGCCTCCAGAGAATGGTTTAGTTAGGACAAACCATAAAACAATTTCTGGTGGGCATTGTACCCATGTGAAGAAAAATCTTAACTAGAAATTTGCACCTCTTTGTCTGCTTGTCTGTGTTATGCCCTTCTGAGCAGCATCTGTAAAAACCACATAACCTGTGCTCAAGACACTAAACTACTTCAATAGTAGGGTGTGCATACAGCCCATGTCAGTTAGAGTTTGCTGTGTGAGGACCTTTCCCAAAATTTGCTGGCTTTAAACAATAATAGGTGATTTAGCCCACAAGTTAGTCGGCTGTCTGAGCAGTTCTTCCAGGCTTGGCTGCCTCTACTATTTCTCTGTGTTTCCTTCATGAAACTGCAGCTGATCTAGAATAGACTCGCTCACATGTCTGGCATTTGGCCGGCTCCTGGCTATTAGCTGGCGAACTGTGGTTCTTCGAGTGGCCTCTTCTCCAGATCTTTAACTGAGACTCAATCACATGGTGGCCTCATGATTGCAAGCACAATAGGGAATACCTCCAATGTGCAAGGGCTTTCAAGCCTCTGTTAAGAGTTATGTTGGCTGGCCTCCAGCTGCTCAAAGCAAACCACATGGCCCAGACTCAAGAGATGGAGAGAAATGTATCACATCTTGATGGGAAGTCTTGCAACATCAATACTGCAGGAGTATTGGTGGTGGACTTTGTGTCACTTTTATATTTGTCACAGGGCTATTTGGAATCTGCAAAGTGTTTTCACATGGATTCTCACTATAGCTGTGCAAGAGAGCACCTGTGATTCCCATTTCACAGGAGAATGAACTGGCTCAAAGAGTCTGAGCAACATAACCAGATAACAAGCAATGTCACTCTCAATGTACACCACAGCAGTGTGAGTGGTAAAAACAGAGAAACACTAGGTTATATCATTAACTTATGCTCTCAGCTTTTTTGATCATTCCTTTATTATTATTATTATTACTTTTTTGGTACCAGGAATCAAACTCATGACCTCGTGCTTGCTGGACAGGTGCTGTGCCACTGAGCTACATCCCCAGCCCTTTTGCTCATTCCTTATATGAGATGATTCCCACCCAAATCTAATGAGAATGAGAGTCATCTCTTGGCACTCATTAAAATGCAGAGCTTAGTCTCCACCAGGAGTTCTGATTTGGTCAGTGTGCTGATAATGAGGGAAGTACATTTTTAACAAGTACCACACTCTGAGAAATACTGGCTCACATTATGATATCAGTTGTTCTTAGCATGGCACATTTGCCGGCTATAGTCAAAAGCCCACACATGACAGTTCCTTTGGTCAACTTCCCAGATCCACAAGTTAACAGCACTGGGGATTTCACTTCTCTGAGTCTTTGTCTTGAAGTTCACAAAGTAGAAATAATAAGAAAGCACCACCCCCCTCTCAGTAAGGCTGGTATAAAAATAAAAGTGCAGGACCCAGGAAGAACTGTGTCTGGCACCTAGTAGATGCTCAGTAAGTGTTCCTTTTCTTCTCTCTTCATTTTGCGAAGCTCTAGAATCAATTGATAAGGCAAGTCAATAGAAAGGGGGAAAGTCATTTGTAGAGAACACTGCCCATTTGCACTGTCACTGCCCATAAGTGAGAAATGATGGCACCTGAGAGAGGGCACAGCTCTGTTTGAGAAAAAAGGTATCTGATTCTTCAGAAGCCTATGAATCATAACTGGAAATAGTGACAGGCCTGGTAGGTAACAGCTGTTGTCATTACAGACCAACTATATGTGCAAGAGGCACAGAAGGGCTGGTCATGCTTCAAGCCCTTCAGTCTTTTCTAAATTGCTGTGAAGTTTTGGTGTCAGCGCTATTGTCTGTACATCCCCAGACAATGACAAACTGTATGATGATTCTGTATTAAGCATTGGCCTTACTCAAGTGAATCATGTCTATGTGGATAGAATCCCTATAAAATATTGTCTTATAATACAAATCAAGGATCTAAAACACAGCATGTAGTATATTATTTCCAGATCTCATGGGGTTTTCGTTTTTTAAGCTTCTGTGTTGAAGTGATGAGCAAATAGCTTGTTTCCTACAGTTTTGCCCTTTCGGCACTGTCTTCCCCGTTTTTTATCTTCCTTCTTGCATTGTATCTCTGTCCAGTCTGTTTGCTTTCTTTCATCAGAGCTTCTGTCTGCAAGTTTCATGGCTTTCGTACTTTGTTCATCTTTCCCTTTTTTCTAAAAAAAAAAAAAGAGAACATGTCTTTTTATCTAAACAACTAGAACCATCCAATCTAAAAGTGTGTGCCATTTTTTCTTTTTATGGTATTTGTGTCCCTATCTGTGGTTGTCATCTCTACCAGTAGATGGAGCACATCTCTTATGTTAAACCCTACAG
The DNA here is from genome assembly GCA_004027595.1 of Dinomys branickii. Classification (NCBI taxonomy): domain Eukaryota; kingdom Metazoa; phylum Chordata; class Mammalia; order Rodentia; family Dinomyidae; genus Dinomys; species Dinomys branickii. Next base: position 5,068 of record PVLD010031672.1, on the reverse strand, counting down.
GAGTTAGGAGGGTGGGGTGTTTTTCCCTCATCTGTCATTTTCGCTGCAGTGAAATAGTAGTTGGAAGTCAGTGTAATACAAAGCAAAACTCCTAATCTTCGCTAGACTAGAGTGTATACTTTTCTGACTCATGTCAGCAATGCAGGGCTTAAAAGCAGCTGATCTACATAGATGACAGTGAAAAAATAATGGGAGTTTTATGCATGTGTGCATTCTTGTGTGGTCTGCGCTCTTCGGAAGAGTTGGCAGCTTTGTGTGGAAGTTGGCCTTTCTCCTCTTTTTTCCTTCCCTCTATATTCTTCCTTTTAGATATCCAGTCTACAGCTCTTGGCTCTTGCTCCATAGTAGTCAGTATACAGTGACTTGCACTTGTCAAAATTTCTCAAAGTAAAAGTACAGGTTTTTAGAGCCGGATGGAAATTTAAACATCATATGCTACTGAAAGCAATGGGGCCCATGTTAACAAAAGACTCATGCTGGGGTTCAAGGCAGCCTTTGTCATTTCATCAGCCGGTCATCATCATCATCAACTCTTATCATCTTCCTCATCATCATCATCATTGGTCATAATCGTCGTTGCTAAGGAACTATTATTCCTTACTAGTGGGCTCAGGGCAGAATCGCCCAACTTGCCTGCTTTAACTAAGGTTGCCAAACAATGCTGTCAAACAGCTGACTTGAACTTTTTCATCAAATCAACTAGCTGCTTTAACTTTGCTGTTTGTTGGGGAAGATGCGAACCTCAGCTTTTGAATGAGTTTATTCCATTTGTTGCCTGCTGCATTATGTCTGTTTGGGTACGTTTTAGACACACAGTTTCTCAAAAGTTCATCAGAATAAATCGGGATATTCAAAATTACCTCACACAAATTCCTGGACCTATTCTTGTCCTACAGCACTAGATTTTAGCTTCCAGCTTGGGAATTTGCATTTTTTAAAACATTTCCCCCATGCGAGCCTCTTACACATGAAGTTTGAGTACTTAACATTTAAAACAATGATCATCATTGACTCTTTGCTGTGCTTCACCTATTTTGGCTGGACCTTGTTCACTTTCTACCTCCATTTGGGGGAAAGCAAAGCTACCAGGCCTTGTGCCTTGTAGGAGTTGGGGCTGCATATCAATAAAGGCAAATTTTTTCACATTTTTCCACCAAAGACAGTTAGGAATAGTTCATTTGAACCATCTTGGATTTAGGTAAAGCCAATCATTTGCTTCTCTGATAAGCAAATAAAGGATATTTATCCTGAACCCATGAGAATAATGGGCTGGTATCATATGGGAGATAAACGGTATGATAGAACACTATAAAGAGTTCTCTCTTGCTCCTCATAAGTTTGAAGATCCCAACATTTATGATCTATAACTGGTGGTTGCATACCAAAGATCCAAAATAATTTCTATTTAAAATAGAATGTTAGTGTGAAATGCTAAATATTTGGCTGATTTCCAGATTTTTCCAATTTTCTAGCATTCTCCTGGCTGTGCATTAGAGTCTTGGGGTAGAGGCAGGTAGGTGTCACATGATACCAATTTTCATTAATAACAGAACTTTGTCCTATGTCAAAGCCTGCCTAAAATCCAATTAAAGATCACACTTCCAAGCTTCTCTTGCTTGTTGTGGCCATGTGACTTAGGTCTAGACCAGTGGTGGTGAGCCTATGGCACACATGCTGCAGCACACAGTTTGTATCATTGAACACTCTAAAAGGTTCACCATCACTGGTCTAAATAATGAAATGTAAACAGAAATGTGTGGGGTTTCTTAGATGCTACCTTAAATGTCACTGACTCATTTGAGAGAGTCTCCTTGGATCTTTTTCTGCCATTCCTCCCACTTCTTTGAATGTGAGATATGAGAACTAGAGCTCAAGTCTTCTCAATCTATGCAGCAAATTTAAGGATGAAAACCATGCTCAGGATGGCAAAACAGAATGCTACAGCTTAGGTTTCTGAGAACTTTGTGCTGCTGCCACAGCAGACCTGGACAGACCATCTTTGCTCTTCTTCTATACAAAGGAATAAACCCAGCACACTATCTTTAAAACTGTGCCTGTTTTTTGGTTTTGATTTTGAGACCATGTCTTGTTACATAATCCAGGTTGGACTTGAACTCACTATAAAGCCAAGGATGACCTTTAACTCATGTGCCTGTTGCTTTGGCCTTGAAAATGTTGGAATTACAGGTGTGTACCACTTCACCGGGCTTGAGTTTTATATTTTATACGTGATGTATGCTAGTCCTAACCTCCAGTTGTAAACTACAGGGATTTTCAAACTGCAGCCTGCATCAGATCACTTCAATGACTTTAAAACCAACTATGAGGATCACTTCAAAGGCTTTAAAACCAACTCTGAGGTTAGGGCCCTATCCTCAGAGTTCCTGAGTCAGTAGCTCTGGGAGTCTGAAAAATTTCTAGACAGTTCTTATGTGATATTAATACTACTAGTCCCAGGACTTCACCTTGAGAACTAGTCTTCTGTCATGGTCACTTTAAGTATGAAGCAGGCATTTTCCCATTCTAATCACTTAGAATGAGCATAGGTTAGCTCATTTCAGTTGATAATGTATGAGTTTTCTTCCCAATCATAAATTTAATACAAACTCTATAGTCAGTTTATTTAGAGCTGAGTTCCTTTTAGAATACTTTAAGAACAGCACCATGTCTGAGTTATCCATGACTGCTTCATTCTCCTCCCCATTACTAATTTATCCCCCAATCTTTTAAACAACACATGCAAACAACTTCCAGAAGCGACTTCCATTCCACAGGGAACTCTTTCAGTCCCGGGTCACAGAAAAGGAGAAAGCATTCCATTCTCTCCATTGATGATGAGCAAAAGGTCTTTTTCTTACATCTGCTGGGAGGCGGAACACATCTAGGTTGAGGACAAATGCACCCATTCCCATAATAAAATGCTGGATCAAAATTGGCACTTGTTGGGTGTTTCTATCCAAGGTGAATGCTAATTTGCCATCTTTTGTTATCTCTTTCTAGGACCTACTACTTCTTTGAACATTTTTCCTAAACATTTTTCAATGCCAGCCATTGTCTTCTCATCTCCACTCCACCCTAAAGAAAACCTATGTCCACTGACATTCCCAAAGTTTTCCACAAATTCCAGTGTACAATGTTCTTGGTAATTAGACATACTTGACTTTGAAACTGGACTTGACTAAATACTTGCTATGTAAGCTTTGGTAAGTGACGTGACTGACCTTGCTAAGATTCATCCACCTCATTTGTAAAAATGCAGTTGATCATATGCACCTCTCACAGCTGAGGTAAATATAAAATTAGATGATGCTTATAATGTGTTTAGCTCAGATCCAAGGCTGTACTAAGTACATAACACATGGTATCTACTGTCATTAATGGTAGCACTTTGACCCACTGAAAAATTCAGCTCCCACATGACACCGAAAACATGATCTGCAAGGAAAAACTGGGCACATTAAACTCCATCAAATTAAAAACACTTTCTTTGCAAAAGATGCTGTTAAGAGGATGCAAAGGTATGTCTCAAAGAAAACTGTTTGCAAATCATATATCTGACAAAAGACTCATCCTGAATATATATAGCATTTTAAGTGTAAGAGAACATCTTTTATTAGAAAATAGGCAAATGAAATTTCATCAAAAATAATATGTGGCTGGCAAATAAATGCATAAAAAGTTGTTCAACATCACTAGGCATTAGGGAAATGCAAATTAAAATCACTACCATAGAATAGCTAAAACAACAATTACTGGTAATTCTTGATCTTAATTCCTGCTGTTAAGAATGCAGAGGTAACTGAATCTTTCATACTTTGCTAGTTGGAATGTAAAATCGTATAGTCACTCTGGAAAGCAGTATGGAAGAGTCTTTTAAAAGATTAAATCCACACTATATAGCTTAGCAATCATTACACATCTGGGTATTAACATAGAGAAATGAAAATTTACGTTCACACAAAAACATATACATGAATATTCACACAAGCTTTATATGTAGTAGTCCTAAACTGCCAATAAGCCAAATGTCCTTCATCAAGTGAACAGTCAACAAATCACCATGTATCCATGCCATAGAATACTATTCAGTGATACGAAGAAATGAGCTACTGTTATCTGCAACAACTTGAATGGACTTTAAAGTCAATATGTTGAGTGAAAAAGGTCATCCCCAAAGTGTTCTAAATGAAGGACAGGGAACTCAGTAACTCAGTGGCAGAGCACTTCCCTAGCATGTTGTCTTGCTTACTTTTATCTCGTTTTGCTGAGACAATATACCCGACACCCAGAATTAAGGAAGGAAGGGTTTATTTAGCTCTCAGTTAGTGGAGCTTTCAATCCATACATGGCTGGCTCCAAGGCAGAGTGGCACAGGGCACAGGGCAAATGTTCGTCGCAGTGGAAGAGAGCAAAAGCAACAAGAGCAAAAGGGGAGGAGTGGCGGAGAGCAAGGCTCCTTCCCTCCCTTATATTGTATGCAAACTATCCACCCCAGGGCAGGTGTAGCACTCACATCCACAATTCCAACATTGGACCACGAATCAATCATAAACTCTAAAATCTCGCCCCATGACTGCATGAGGATTTGGGGGGATATGCAGACCCAAACCATAACATATGTATAAGACCCTGGGTTCAATTCCAAGTACCAGGGAAAGAAAAAGTTTTATATGACATGATTCCACTTATATGTTATTTAGGTGACATAATTATAGAGATGAAGGAAAAATGAGTTACTAAGGGGTTGGGAAGGGGAGGGAAGGAAGGAGGTAGGACTATATACAGGGTAGCTCCCTTGTGGCGATCAAATAATTCAGCATCTTGACTGCAGCAGTTTCACAAATTCGCATATATGATAAAATGCTATCGAATTATATACAGGCATACAAAAACAAATGCATGTAAAAACTGTTGAAATCAGAGTAAACCATAGTAAGCTGTATGTAACGATTTTCTGGCTTTGATGAGGCTTGAGAGTAACATAAGATTTCACCACTGGAGGGAACTGATCCATCCTATTTTTGCAGCTTCTTGTAAATCTATGTGTATTTTAAATTAAAAGTTAAAA
>PVLD010031671.1:0-15477 GCA_004027595.1 Dinomys branickii | reverse complement strand
ACTACATAGCCCAGGCTGGCCTCAAACTTATGGTGATCCTCCTGCCTCAGTCTCCTGAGTGCTGGGCTTACTGGCATACACCACCACAACCAGCTTAAAAATGATTTCCTCTAGTCATTAATATAAATCCTTTCAATTTAAGAAATACAAAACAATCAAAAAACAATGAAGGAGTGGTTATACCTGCTTAGAATGGAAAAAAAATCTTAGATCAGTTTTTGCACTAATCAGAATATGTAAAGATCTGGGCAGTTATTCAAACTGGGAACTTGTGGCAATGGTAGATAATAATCATCTACTTATTGATTCTAACACTTAACTGGCATCCCTATGCCCCAGTTTTGTGCTAGGTATTAGAAATACAAAGATGAGAATCAGTTTCTACCTTTGAGGAGTCTGCAAAGTACTCACAGTGACCAAAGGTAAATAATTACAATGTCGTAGAAAACTGCTTCTATAGAGTAATGTGGGTAATCATGTCCTTCTGTAGGAGCCAAGGAAGCATGAGCCTTGACAAAACACTAAGACTTTCTCAGGGAAGGAAGGAAGGCATAAATTAATTAATTCATCCATTAATTTGCATACCTACCCAGAAACTGCTGAGTACAAGAAGAATTATGGTGTGAACTAGGAATGCAAATGAGATGTACACTTAAATGAATGACTGAATATCAGTGATAAATACACCAATAACATCAGCTGCCAGGTACAAAAAAATAACTAAAGAGGAGGAGATAACTGAAGTGGATATTGTCAGATAAAAATGTGTTTTCCAGATAGACCAGAAAGCAAGGACATTCTTTCTGTCAGTGGTTATATGTGGCAGCATGTGCATAAGCAAGGCACCATGGCATAAATGAGGAACTTTTAAGTAGCTTGGTAATGGCTGAGCCTGGGCTAGGAGTGAGAAAGTATAGAGAGCAAGTGCTTAGCAGAAGGTCAAGAGTCAGACCATCAAGTATACATTTTTATCTTGAAGCAATAAGGAGCCAGTAAGGTGATAAAAACAGGAATAACACAAAGAGAAATACAATTCTGAAAAATCATTATGGTGGCAATAAGGAGCATACATTATGACAGTATCAGTTTGGATATAGGAAGATCAATTAAGAAATTACTAAATTCATGAAAGGCTAAGAGTACCAGAAGTAAGGAAATAGTGGAGCTATAAAGGAAAAGGGGGATAGCAAATACAAAAAATTAGCAAGACATCATGAGAAAATGGATATGGGGTGAAGAACAAAGAGTTGGTCACTTAAATATGTGGCTTATGAACTAGGTGGATGGCAGTACCATCGTTCTGATTAACAAACACAGCTGAAGCAGTTAAGTTTTATATAGCAGCGGAGGTAGGTAGTAAGATTTTAATTTTGATCATGATGAATATGAGATAGATGAGGAACAATCAATGGAAAACCTAGAGAACAATAAGATCTGTGAGTTTGGAGTGAAAGAGAGAAAGGATCTGAGCTGGAGGGTAGGTATGACTATTATCTCAATGTAGATGTTAGTAGAAACGTTGTGTATAGCTACTACTGACAGGTATAGACTAAAAGTGAGAAAAGAGTTTGAAAAGCTAATAATTAGTTTTCTTTGTATGCCAAAATCTGGGCTGCCTGGGAGTTCTCTAGCTCAGTCCCAAGAAACTGAGACTAGGCAAAATAACGTGCAATACCCCATCCCAAATAAATAGAGATGGTTGCGTCCTGGGAGAGAGGTGAGGGCTACTAGTTAGCTCTGCCCAGAGGACAAGTCCAGACATTAAGTAAACTCTAGACACTAAGTAAGGAGGTCTACATACTAGCAACAAAGGTACGTGCTCTAATCAATCTTCCAGCCTTACCAAAGAAAGCTAACAAATGCAAAATACAAACAAGAGAAAATAAAATGCTTGCAAAAGCTTACAACTCCCCCAAAGCCAATCAAAGAAATAGCAATGTGGAATAAATCAAAAGCCACACAGCCAAAATATCTGAAAGGAAAGAGTGGAGGTACCAAACAGATCAATGGGGTGCTTAGTGAATTCAAAGCAGATATAACTAAAGAGATAATGACACTAACAAAATAAATGATCAGCCAGTCTAGAGAGGACACCGATAAAAATCTAGAGGAGCTAAAGAAAGAGATGCAAACCATAAGTGTCCAACATAGAAAAGAACTGAAGTCCATAAAAGTTCCAAACAGAAATCCAAGAGTTTAAAATTCTATTGATAATAGGAGTCCAACATGACTGAGTAGAGTATCCACATCAGAGTCAAACAATGTCAACTAGAAACACAGGTACTTTAAGGAGGGGAATGACCTATACCTTCATACTAAAATCGATTTGAAAAGATGTACTTGAAGATCAAACAAAACATATGCGTAGGAGTTAAAAAAAAATAAAGAACGGAAGTGGCCCATGAAGGCTGCTCTGCTGCACCTCTGCTTTCACACACCCTGGAAATAGCTATTTTGAGAACTTCCCACATAGCTGGAAGAATCTAGGCAGCCCAGCAGAGTGTAGCCTCAAGGATAGACTGGGTGTACATACGCCCCTTTGTCCCATTGCTCTCTCCAAACACTGAGCAAGCAACAGCCCAGTAGCATTATCACTGGCACACACCAGGGACAAGAGAGATCAAAGGTAGAAGCACCTTCCTCACTCACCTGGTCTCAAACTCTGAAAGAATACATAAATCATTGCTGTCTGTTGCTGGTGTCATCATTATAGGGCCGTTGGCATATCTATGTCACCTCCAAGTGCTTGTCCCATGCCAAGTAGGATGTTCAGCCAGCATATAGTGCTAATACTGGTATGGTTTGAGTCTGTACCAGCATCCTGGGCTCGCTTGAGTCCACACACATTTCCTGTGTTCCCACACCACTTGTAGACCAGCTAGAGAGTCCATGGATGCCTATCAGCAGTCCTAGACAGTGTTTCTCTGGGGTGCTCCAATCTCACATGAGTCTGTGCCTGACATACCTGACAACCATGGCACCCATTCAAAACTAGGTACACTGGGCACAGTGCAGTCTCCACCTAGCACATTCAACTAGTCTTCTGCATGGTTGGTAGCAAGGACTAATGGCATTCTGACTTTCCCTGTGCTTTGGATGCCTGTGACCCAATACCTAGAACCCTGTGCCCTTTCTGGGCCTGTGGAAATCTTATCACATTAGTTTGCAGTGCACAGGGATCTCTTCTGAGAACTCTGAGGTGACACAGATCTCTGCGTGGTGTCTGGAGCTGGTCCAATGGTCCCCACAATATACACTGGGTGCCAAATATTGACCCCCAAACTGCAGAAATCAGTGAAAGGAGCCTCAGAATCCAAGGCTTTACACGTTCCCTGGTCTGATGCCCCAGCTTGAACAGCTCTCACAAATGGAACTGCAGAGTGGGATCCCCTGGCACTGAGTAACTGCCCCTACAAACTCACTAACTGTAAAGAGGGGCAAAAAGAAATGTGATTTGTAAGATCAAAGACTACTGGCCCTGTAAGAAAACACTTCTGAAATACATAGGAACATCTCTCTCTCTTCTCTCTCCCCCCCCCTCTCATGTCTTTCTCTCACTCTTACTCTCCCTTTTGCTCTCGCTCTCTTTTCGCCATTCATTTAACTCAATTTTTTGTTCTTAGTGTTTTGGTTTCTTTGCTCCTCTATTGGTACACTTTTTTTATTATCTTTTATTTTCTTTCAGTGGAGGCTGGAGTTCTACCACCCATTTTCTTGTGTCTTCTTCCTTTTTGCTTTGTTTGTTTCAATAGGACCTCCTTCTTTTCTTACTCTCTCCTCCTTTCTAAGTTTCTGTCTTTCAACTTTTTCCCTTAGCATTTTTTCTCATTTTCTTTTCCTGTCATTTAATCTCCACTCTGTATTATTTATCCTTGCCCTAGTTCAATTTCTCTGTACTACTAATTTCCCTTTACTCCTTCATAGGACCTTTTACATCAATCTTACCACCTTTTTCACATCATTATTTGCTTAATTTTTCATAATCTAGTTTTTCTTCATACTTTCATACCCATATCATTTACCTTTCTTAATCTGTATGTAGATAATGGTACCTAAGGCAGAAAACAAAATCCTAGTGCCAAAGAATAAGGAAAATTTGGGACAGTGGGACCAAATAGGTAAGTAGGAAGAAGATGGCAGTCACTGGTGTTCCATGCCAACACTAGGCTTTTATGTGCACTTGACAGCCTTTGTGGTAGGATAAATTGTACTTTATACATTGTGCAAATAGAGGACTCAGCAAGATTAATTCTTCAGGATTCCCATCTCGAAATCTGTTTTTAGGGTAGCTCAGCCCTAACATAAACCACAGAATTTCTAGGATATCTTTATTTACAACTCTGGGAGTGAGTTTACTCATAAGCTTATCTGAGGAATAAAAAGTCTTCTCACCCAGAAGTTGAATAATAAGCAAGTCCTTGAAAATATGGGTAGGTCTGTCCCTATCTTGAGCATATTTGCTCACCTGTTAAATAGAGCCAGTAGTATCTACTCAGCCTCCCTCTCACCAATCCTGTGCCTCAGTGGAGGCCAATTCTTTTTTATGCACTCTTAAGTACAGTAGACAATGTATATAAAAGTATATTTTAAAAACTGCAACAGGTTATAGAAATGCAAGGTGGTAGTATTGTTATAGGATAAATATAACTCTCAACCTATTGGATGTCAATTGTGCCAAGTTCATGATTCTGTAACATGGAAGAATGAAGTCATGAACCAAACGAAGAAGTTAGGAGAGGTTTTATTTTTTTAAATAAGGAGAAAAGAATAGCTTCTCGATTTCCAGGAGAGGTCTGGAATGGGCTGACCACAGAGGCCCTTTCTCAGGCCCTTTGTAGAGCAAAGTCACAATGTGGGTACAATGTGGGTCAAATTGTAATGAATCTATGGGATTACAAGTATAGCTGCTTAGCTAATATTGATCCAATAGGAAAATGAGTCACATAGCAAGGGTACATGAAAAGAATAAAGATATTTTTTAGAAAGAATGGGTCAAGATGCTCTGGTTACCCACATGAGCGACTTATACATATCTGGATTTACTGGACCAGCTGCTGATAAATACAATATTACCTCAAGTTATTGGTTATCCATTAGGGAAGCATGTAGGCCTGGCCACTGCATCTTTATCTTGAGGCCTGGCCATCTTCAGATGCACCTTCAGCCACAATTCTGATGTTTCTATTTTTGTTCTAGTTTCCTTGAGAACTCAGCCCTTCTCTGACTGTATACTAATTTCTATTTAGAGTTCAATTTCTTTCTTAAGATTTTTGAAAAATTTCTATAATTAGTGGAGTTCATTCTCTTGATGCTCCAAACCTCAATATCTCTGTCTCTGTCTCTGTCTCTGTCTCTGTGTCTGTCTCTCTCTCTCCCTCTCTCTCTCTCTCTTTCTGTCTCACTCTGTGTCTCTCTCTCTCCTTTCTCCCTTTCTCCTCTGCCTCTTGTTTCTTTCATTTTCAGAGCGAAGGATTAGGACATTGCTGGCTTGGTTAAAAGGCCATAAAGAGAATAAATGTTTTTGTGTAGGTTCTTCCTTGGCTGACTATATTAATGACAGCCACTATTTAAAATAATTGTAGGAAAGTAGTAGAAATGGTTGGTAGCTTCCCAGTGCCTAAATCATGAATCAGGAAATGTTTTCACAGCCTGAGGTGGATTTGACTTCTAGTAAGTAGATTTCAGTCACAGTAGCACTATCTACCCATTCTCCTGGGAATTGGATCATAATTGGGCTTCTAATCTGGGCATGTCAACCTGTGTTATTTGGGTAATGTCCTCACTTGTCTAGGCCTCAGTTTCAGTATCTATTTGGTAAAAATACAGTTTCCTATCCCTGTCTCCTTCCTGTTAAACAGATGTAAAAGATGATTTTGAAAATTGTCAGCCAGAAATGGTGGCACATGCCTGTAATACCAGCACTCAGAAGGCTGAAACAGAAAAAGTACCATGAGTTTAAAACCATCTTGTGCTACATACTGAGGTCAAGGTAGACCCTATCTTAGACAAGAAGGAAAGAAAAAAGAAGTAAGAAAGAGAGAAAGATAGAAACAAAGAAAAATGAAAACTCTGAAGGAGGAAAAGGTGTCAGAATGCTTGTAATTACTTATAGCTTTATCTGAGCAGCTTAGATTCTGAAAAAGGAAACTGCATCTTCACAATGACAAAATTCTACTGCTCTTTTGCTAAGTGTAAGATCCTGTGCTGTAGATGTACAGATATACAATCGTATGCCAGAGGCAACTTGTGTCATTTCTTAAGAAACAATTGTATGCACCTCTTCCCCATTACCATATTCAGTAGACTGAATCCCATTGAGAGACTGAAATAGTCTATAGTGGGACTAATTAATGTAACAAAAATCAGCAAACACTGCAGACCAGTGTATTTTACATTTTTTTCAGAGGCTCAGACCTTTATCAGCTACAAGGAAACTGCCAGTCTAGCAGTGTGTGTGTGTGCGCGTGTGTGTGTGTGTTTGTGTGTTTGTGAATGTGCATGCATATATGATGGTAGTAACATAAGCAGGCATATAATAGGTAAATATGTTAAGTTAACCATGTGATATTGGGTTTTTGTGTCAGTCAAAACCAGTCTAGCATTATCAATTTCACATGTCTTAAACTAATACAATATTATTTATAGCAGAATGCAGAGTACTGGGAAAGTTAAAAAATTATTTCCCAAAGCCTTTCTCTTATTATTTGTAGCTAGGTTAGAGCTAGGGTACTTTGACCCTGAAATCTGCACTACAATTTTTTTATCTCCTGATTTCTTGTCAAATTAGTGCAGGTAGCACAACTGGGGCTGACAGACCACTCCCCCTCCATCCACCATGGGCCATACTGTAGGGTCAGTTCTCTACCCATTGACCTAAGAGAAGTAGAAATAAGAATAACAAAACCCCAGGAAATCTCTAAAGCTCCAGGCCATATCACATGCATCCTATATCCCATGGCATGACCTACAGTAACATTTTTCCCACTCAGACTTTATTCAAGGGTCATGCACAGGGACTGCATGTTATGCATGTGATTACAACAGTGTGAATTTTGAGAGTCATGTGCACTGGATGCCCTTGATATGGCTCTCAACACCCTGTCAATCACTTCAGTCAATCATATCTGGAGAGATTCACTGAGAAATCCCCTAGATGGGGCACACAACTTTTAAATCCAAAAGCCCAATTTATCCCTCTCCTCACATTCCCTTGTCATCCTGGTAGCACTTCTTTCCCAGTTTGGCACCCTTTTCGTTTCTACTGGGACAAACCTCGCCTGCCCTGAGCACAACTTTCCCATATACTTCAATAAATGTAGCTGCTTTTTCTCTTACCATTGAGTGTATCTTTGTAATTCTTTGCTTGATGTGCACAAAAATCTAGAATCTTACCATTCATTGTTGATGCACCTAGACAGGAGCAGAGAGCCAGGGAGCCAGGGAGCCAGCAGCCAGAAGGAATAGCCCAGCCAAGAAGAAAGGTAAACTCTCTCTTTTTGGGGAGATTTTATTTTCTTTCTCCTTTTTATAAGCAACCAAGATCACTTGTCTGGGGCATGTGATAGATGGCTGATTGCTGGTTGGGGTGTTCACTGTGGTGGAGAAGTCTCCCAGGGAAGGGGATGTCTTGGTTATGGATTGAAGAGTTTTGGCCTTTTCCAGGGAAGGGAGGGCTCTATTCCATCAGTCTGGGTTGTGCTTGTATGACCCCCCCTTTTGCAGTTGACTTCTGCAGCACTGGGTTTCCTATGCCTCTGGGGGAATGAAACAGGTGGGGTGAGGTGAGTCAGTTTGCAAGTAGCAAGGTCTGTGCACACCCTTGGCCCCTAGAGCCACTTTGCTGGGGAACCAAATTCACCCAGATCACCACCCCACAGCACCAGGAGGCTGCATCCTTGAGCTTAATCTTGGGTATGGGCTTAGTCTATCTGATGCCATGGCTCCGATTGTTGAGGATGGCTGGGAGTATACCCTGGACCCCATGGATTTGGATGGCCCCTTGGGTAGTGGTTAAAGTTGTTTATAGGATTACAAAACTGGTGGAGTCTGTGAACTCAGGCTGAGTAGGTACCCTTCTGGGGCATTTATTCTGTTCCCCTGTCCCCCTTAGTGCCCCATCAGGTTTTTTTTTTTTTTTTTTTTTTGCGGTACTGGGGATCGAACTCAGGACCCTGTGCTTCCCCCATCAGGTTTTCATCTGTTAGAAAGTGCAAACCCCTTGCTTTTTTTTTCTGGTACTGGTTAACGTGGTGAGGCAGAGATTTGGAAGATAAAAGACTAGTCCAGTTCTCCTCCCTACAAGAGGGAGGGGAGTTTGTGGCCTTTTGTGTTATAAAGGTACAAATTCCACGTGAGAGGGCTACTTTGGCCCTTCTTGGCTATCAGCTGAAACTCTCCTAGGTCCTAGTACTGGTTGTCAAGCCAGTTTATGGATATTGTCAAGCCAGTTTATGGATATTTCTTTCTGGGGTTACTTCTTTAATACTAGCTCTCTTTCTTTCTCCATTGTACTTGGTTCTGGTGCAGTATTACTATGGCAACTTTGGCCTCAAGATTATGCTCCTGTTTAAAAGGATATTGAACTTGTAGTTGCTAACTGAATTTTCATTGTGAAGCTTTTATTTGTGTGATTTTTCATTATGAAGTTTTCATTTGCCAGAAAACTTGTATCTTTTTGTGGCACAAGCTAGCAAAAATGCAGGGGACTTGGTAATAGAGGAAGGGGTTAGGGAGCATAAAGTTACTGTACACAAGGGCTCAAGTTTTAGAAACTAGGTTCTTCTTGGACTGCTGGCCATAGTTAGGTGCAACATTGAACTTTTTCTTGTGCTTTGGGATTTTTTTCCCCCCTAAAGGCATGTCTTATCCTCTGTTCTTAGACTCCCACCTAGTGGCAGATAAGGCAACATGACTGAAGACCCGTGTGTCCAATTGTTTACCTCTGTCAGAAAACCTGTGAAGAAAAATTCTGCAGAAAAATTATCAGGGTTTTATTGAGGGAAAAGCTTACTCCTCCTCTTTAGGTATACTGTAACATTAAGTGGTTTTGTAATCAGCTAAAGCTGTCAGCAATCCCAATTCTGGACTTCCTGTCCTTACAAGATGCCCATACAAGACCAGAGACATCTGGCATCAAAGGAGTTCAGATCTACTAAGGGAGACCTCAGATACGTGTGTGGGGGACCACAGGAAATAAAGATAAAGAAACAACTTTCAGAGTACAAGAGGACTGGGAGGAATTTGCCTCTAGTGAACAGGCTCAGCTACCTCCGCAGTTGGGTCTCTTATTGCCTAGCAAGACTTCTATCTCTTTACTGAAAGGAACAGTTAATGATTAATTATTTGATCAATCTTGCATGTCTCTATTTGTTGTCCTGCAAAACCACTTTGAAAATATCAATACGTAATGCAACAGCCATTGTTAATTTCCTACTACTTTGTCTGTAACTCTGTATTGCTTGTGTTCTTATGCTATTTTGTAAATGGATGTCTATCTGTGAATATGTTTTTATTTTTATAATAAATTTAAAAAATGAAAAAACAAAAAAACTAAAAGAAGTGCAGGGGGAGGACTAGCATATGTTTCATGGAACAGTAATCATAGAAGATAGGTGGAGAATGATTAAGTTAATGAGGAACCAGATTTTCTTTGAACCCAAATCCCTGTATTTTGACAACTGTCATCAGTAGATGCTATCTTACCTCAGGAATTCTGGGTCATTAGCATTCAGCCTAGAGCCAGGGGACACTTGTCTTTCCATAAACCTCCCTGTTCCTGAAGCAAGGTCACACCAACCTCAGGACTGGGGGACCTTAAGTCACATAGTTGAGCACCTCATGATCTATCATATAGCCTGATCCCCCATAATAGACTGACTTACAGGATGCCATGTAAGTTTCCCATTTGGGAATTGACTGGGGAAAGCTCCATAAGGTTCCTAATCACAAGAACTCCTAATCCCAAGGAGTCTGGCTTTACTAGGATATCCTGGAGCTGATTAGTTTGGGGACCAACCAGCAGTCTCCCTGTAAGTTCACCATGAATGAGTCAGGGACTGATCAAAGAAAGGTCCTGTTACTGATATAGGAGAAACTCCCAACTGGAATGATATCTAGGATGAGTTCATGTTCTCTAAAATCAAAGAATGAATTTTAGGAACAATGGAGGTTAAGAACAGGATTTATTGAACGAAAGAAAACTTCTGTCCAAGAGAGGGACTGAAGGGGGCCCAAGTGGGTTGCCAGGAAACCTCTCTTTTCCAGGGATTTTTATAGTGCAAAACCATAAGGGGAGGCAGGCCAAATGTGGGGAAAAATGGGAAATCACAAGGTGGGCATGAGGTGGGACAAAACTATGATCAGCCGATAAGGTTATTCTTCAAGGTAATTGCTACCTATTTAGAATATCAATCACTGATGTTTATCCTGAGGGTATGTGGGTGCACTTGTCTAATCTTTTGTCTTGAGGTCTGGCCCACAGCAAGTACAGTCTCTATTTGCAAGGTATCTTGTCTTCCATATTGGCTCCTTCAAGGGCCTGGCCCTGTCTGACTGGCTATAATATTTCCTTCTAACTCAGCTGCCTATAACATAAGGTTCCCACAACCTAATCTTTATTTCTCCTGTCTACAGGTCCAACATGGAAAACATCTCATCTAGTCCATGTGATTCTCCACTTGGATTCCTCCTCAGACACTGTAAAAAATTGACCTTAGATCCTTCAGGAAGAACTTTATATTCCTGTGTGATAAGGCATGACTTATATGCCCACTTGGGGAAAAAGAGAAGTGGCAGCACTTTGGCTTCCTAAAACATAACAGCATGCTAAAATCAGAAATTTTTTGGTAGAAATGGGGAAAATCGTCAGAGGTGTCTTATCCTCAAGCCTTCATGGTCCTCTACCAAAGACCTGATCTTTGCCCTGGAAGTAATCCTACTTTGTGAGCTGATGCTGCTGAGGACTTCCCCTCGTCAGCCCCTCAACCCCGTAGGCTACCTATTTATCATCAGCATGTTCAGTGTCCCTGGAAAATAAAGACCACCCACTAAGCTCTCCAATACCAGATCTGGGTCTGCTATTATAAAGCCCAGATTCAGAGAAATGGATATCTACGTCTTCCACTGTTCTACCCCTTTGAGAAGTGGCAGACACAGATGGTACTGTCCAAGTTCAAGTCCTGTTTTCAGTCATGGATATTGAACAATTCAAAGAGAAACTGGGTAAATTATCCAAGCACTCTGATAAGTTTGCTGATTGATTCCACAAACTAACAATGGCTTGTACCCTGGTGAGATGTTCAATTCAGCTTGAATTTTTGATCCACAACTGTAGAAAGGGAATGGATTATAAGACCTTCAAGACAGGCTAATGCTGCAGCTTTCACTACTGCACCCATCAGCCAACTGATGCACTGTTTGGATTACAACAGAAAGACCCAGGTGGAATGGAGAAGCTAAATGGATGTTATACCTGAGTGGGAAAGAGGGACATGAACTCAATAGTCCAAGCAAGTTTATTGTTAAATGTGAGAGGGACCGCTTTTTGAGTGGCTTTTACAGGCTAAGAAGAGGCTTTTTAATAGTGTTTTGTGGCAGGCTTTTAAGGTTGATGGGTCATAGAAATACCAGGCTTGTATCTTGCTCATGTGTCCTTTGTAATCTACTGCCATGTCCTCTGACCTACTGTCCTCTGGGGACTTCTCATGGCGTGGTGACATGTCCTCTGTGACCTAAGTAAAATGAAACCTATGTTTCTCTAAGATGGTGGGCTGGCCAATTCAAACTGGTGCTGTCCCTGTCGAGGGTCTATCAATACCTCTGGGCCATCTTAGTGGGTATGTACCAGGGCATGCTCAAGCCAGTAAATTATAAACTCAGGAGTCTCAGTCAGGGCTCTGAATAAAATCCAGCTGCTTTCCAACACTGACTTGAAGAGGCAGTCCATAAATCCACTAATTTAAACTGAGAATCAAGGAAGGGCCAAATTATCTGGGGACAGTATTTTATTAGCAGTCAGTTATAAGGAGAAAACTCCAGAAATTTCAATAGTTCTCACAGATTGGGATAATTCAGTTGGTCAATGTAGTTTACTTGGGTTTTAATAACTTTGATAAAGCAGAGGACAAATAGTAGTTCAGTCAGAAAAAAAGAAAAACAGGCCAATACCATAATCGCTCAAAATGGATAAGGCTCGTGGTAAACCCAACACAAAGAGGGACTGAGGTAATCCAAAAAGTGATAGAAGCACGTTAGAGTGCTTCAAGTGCAAGGGGCCTGGGTGCTAGGTGAAAGAGTGACTTCTAAAGCTGCCAAATCCTTGTTGGGCCTGTCATAACATGGATGAGGACTCACGGCAGTACATGAGGGACTGCCTTCATTCCCCGACACAGCTGAGGTCATCCGCCACAATGGTGGCCAGGGAAAAAAGCCCAGAGAGTGAACAGAGGTACCCAAAGCAGTGTGTGTAACTCCCACACAAGGATATTTCCATCACCATGCAGAAGCCTTGGTTGACTCTGGATGTGTCCAACAAACAAATTTCAACCCTCACTGTACACTGCCATTTGAAAGATTTACTTTCTCAAGCTGCCCTTATGGTGATCCTAGAGTGCCAGTTACCAGTAATTGGAAGAGATATACCTTCCTGTGCATGGCTACTCTGTCATTCAAATTTCTGGAAACTTATGTCTTAGTTGTAGTCGCTAAGGACCCAGCCAGTTTGACCCCACTGGGCCTCCTTTCTCTGCAGAAAGTTGATCACCAAGCAAGGTATGATGTCACCCCAGGGATGGCTGACAAGGCGACTCTAGTAACGATTCAGCTGAGGGCCCCTATTCTATATACTCAAAAAAGGCATATCAGCTTAAAAGGGAAGCTAGACAGGGGTGAAATGGAAATTGTTGATAAATTTTTGGCTATGGGCTTGCTGGTGCCATGCCAGACCTCATGCAATGTACCAATCTTACCAAAAGTTAAGGTATCAGGAGAATATCACCTAGTCCAAGATCTCAGAGCCACCAATGAGGTAGTGGTACCCATTCATCCATTAGATGCAGACCCATACACACTTCCAGCCCAGATTCCAGGAGACACTAATCAGTTCTCTCTCTTGATCTCAAAGATGACTTCTTTTCCAAATTAAGTAGTAGTTGTCCATTGCCAGGGACATCAAGCCTCACCGAACCCTGTCTCTCAGGGTAATTCTAAGGAAAATTCAGTTGCCAAACAGGCTGCTTTCCAAAATAATACCAGCCCATTAATGGTTCTAACCATGGTCGCACCACAAAATCTTGACTTAGAGACAGGATACTCTGTGAAAGATCTTTAAATGATTTGTGTCCAATAGGACTGACTGTGGCAGGGGGAGCTGAGGCTGCTTTTCCCACAACATTTACAGGGGAAAGCCATTAAGTCCCTACGTGATGCCTTCCACCTAGGCTGGAACGCCATCACTGCTATGGCACATCAGCTCTTTATAAGCCCTGGAGCCTATAACTTTTAAAAAATAGGCATGTAAATATATTTATGCCCTTCTTCACTTATTTAAAAGGAAATACAGTTATATGAAATCATCATTATAACAATATATTGTTGCTTTAAAATCATATAGGCGTAACATATATAATATCAATGACACAAAAAGGGAAGAATTGAGGTAAATAGCAGTAAAGTTTCTCAATCTTACTTGAACCATATGCCTGACTACTGTGACATTTTGGGGTCTCTATTGCACTTTTGGTTTTATTTTCACAGCTTTATATGCTGCCTTCTCAGAGGAAAAGTACCTGGCTGTCCCAAGCTTTCTGAAATCAAGTGAAAATTTCCCTGACCTCACAACTCTTACATTCTGGATGTCTGTAAAATCGGCATCCTGTGGATGACAGCAGGGTTTGCTGTCAGCTGTAGCACCAATTGCCACCATCCCCTGACCAGGGCCACAGTGGTCTCTGAGTGCCTGGATGACTGAGCATGAGCAGTCTGGTCCTCTAAGATCTGACTAGTATCTCACAATTTTGGCTTCATCACCCTAAGGCTTCTTTAGGCAGCACCTCCAGACTTTTCCAAACTTCTCTTGAGAACCAGTTCCAAAGGCATCTGAACCACGTGTTCAGGAATACTCATAGCAGTGGTCCGGTGTACTCATAGCAATGACCCCATTTTTCTGATACCCAAATCTGTTTTAGTCACTTTCTCATCACTAGGACACAACACCTGACACCCACAACTTAAAGAAGCAGTAGTGTGTTTGGGCTCATTCTGTAGTTGGTGGGCTCCAACGCAAGAAGGCATGGTGGAATCCTTTGGCAGAAGAAAGCTTCCATGTCATGGCAGCCAGGAAGCGGAGAGTGACAGGAAGCACCAGGGAGGAAGATGCATGCTAAAAAGTCACACTCCCAGCCACTTGCCTCTTACCACTGGGGTCTACCTCCTACCAGTATATTATAGAATCCCCATAATTCAGTTTCTGGACCCTCTGCCTATGAGCACATTACGCTCTTGCAGGAAATCACTGTGTAAACGACAACACCAAATAAATAATGATGCGTTTCAAGGTTCTAGAAAGAAAAGGACAATCTAATCTGAAACTAAAGGAAGGAAAAAAAGCCATAAAAGTCAGAGTGGAAGCTAATAAAATTGAGGCTTCATAAAACAATACAAAGGATCAATGAATCAATGAGTTTGTTCTTTGAAAGGGTAGCCAGGGAGGCCATTGAATGGAAAAAGAAATAAAAGAGATCAAGATGTGATATATACACATATATACATATATACATACATATATATATATATAATCTCCAAGATGAATGTATTTACTATGAATGACAAACATATATTAGTAAAAAAAGTAAGAAAAAAACCCAAAACTCATCTTATAATGGAGGAAGAATAGTGAATTGGCCCTGCTTTGCTTGCAGACAATTTTAAATGAGCACACAACCTCAAAATTTCAGCAGTGGTGAAAATCTAGATATTATGGATTGTCCTCTAGCCTAACTTCATTTGTCATTGGTCGAAAGAGACAACTGAGAAAAAAATAGGAAGAACAGCACCGGACATTCAGAAGAACAACTAAATCTCATTGCTGTCATGTAAAATATAGTCTTACTGAATACCAACCTCAGACAAGATTAGGCTGAGACCATGAGAAAATGAAGTAAAGCAAGGCCAGTTCACAATTTTGCCTAAGCACAGAAAAAAATAAGTTCATGATATTACCACAATGCCAAATCCATCCTGTTTGCCAAAATGAATGTTTGTTACTTCTTCCCAAATTATATTTTATGGATCCGGGGAAGATGGCGACCGGGTGAGCAGCAAGGGAGCGAACCTCCTTAATAAACACCACCAGCTCGAGACAGACTTGGTGAGCGTGAATGCCGGAACCTCGGCTGGGAAGTTTAAACTGGGCGTATTTCTCTGAGATGCCGGGGGAGATGTGGTAGGGCGGACCAGGCTGCCGGGGCGAGACGTGGGAAA
>PVLD010031670.1:0-15473 GCA_004027595.1 Dinomys branickii | reverse complement strand
CGCTCAACAGCCCAGACCTCAACCATCCCTGACAGACCCGCTTGGCTTGGCTGGAGAGGACTGATGGGGTCTAAGACTCCAAACCCAAGCAACAAGGCAGACAAGACCCTGCTGTCATCTGAGGAGCCCAGGGTAAAGGTCCAGGTGGGAAAATGCCAGATCTGTGCCTCCTTATTGGATGCTTCGGCAGTGACTATCCCTTGGTATCACAATTCCGCCACCCAATGCACAAACCAACTCCTACTTCGCCACCCCCCATCTGCCCCATGGGCTAACCTCACCTGCTGTGAATGAACCACCCCCTCTAGCCCCCCCCGCCTCCTGTTTCTGGCTCCAGTTCTCGCCTCCATCACCCCCACTTTTTCCTATGCAGCCCCTCCCTCTATCCCTGCTACCCCTCTGGCATGACCTGTCCCCCCGTTCTCCCTCTCCACAACCTACAGATGTATGCGCACGGGGAATTCACTGACCAATTCCCCTGCCCACCTGGATGCTCCTGATGGAGCGTCTCCATCGGGGTAACCCTGGGTGCCTCAGTCTTGGCAGGAGATCTGGGAGCCTCTAGCTTTGCAAGCTCAGTTGGTCTCAACTTCCAATTGGCCAACCAGCTGGCGAATTAGGTCGAAGAGACGGTCAGCGTTTTCTCCTTGATATAGTCCCAGCTAGACCAGCTTGCCAGAGTCGTCCTCCAAAACAGACGGGCACTAGACTTGCTCACTGCGCAAAAAGGAAGAACCTGCCTCTACCTGGGGGAAGAGTGCTGCATCTATGCCAACCAGTCAGGCCTTATCCAAGATAAAATCCAGCTACCTAGAGATCAAGCCCAACACCTCCGCAATGAGTTTTCCTCTCCTACGCCAAGTATCTGGGCAAGCCTCCTCCCTTGGCTGCTCCTGCTAGTAGGACCCCTTGCTGCCATCTGTGCTCTTCTTCTTACAGCACCCTGTGTCCTCTCCCTCATTCGCAACACAGTTCAAAAATTAACAACCCAAAATTTTAACCTTACGCTTCTTTCAGATTTCTAATTCCAGCTGGTCCCGACTGATGACCCAGATGGAATAACTATGCCCCTCCTCAGCAGGAAGTAGATACTGACAAGACATGTCGCCCCTATCCCTATTAGATCAAGTCTGGAATGATAAGTCATAAGGCACCCCCCCCACCCCCGTTGGGGACTTAAGAGAAAAATACTTTTCTGGGGGACACGCTCCCCAGAAAAGAGCTTAAAAACCTCATGCTTTGCACAGCTCAGGGCTGTCCTGGTCTGCTGGGCCACTGAGTGTGTCACTCTTCTGCCCAGTAATGACTCCTCTCACGTCAGAATGTCTGGTCTAGTTCTGTGTGGGTCTTGGCCCAGTCATTTATCACTAAGCATGCATTCTAATAGAGATGTGCCCTAGGAGACCATGGCACTTGAAGCAGTAAAGGATTATATTTTCATAGCTCACAGAGCCAGGTGGCTCAGGCTTGTTTGAAGTATGGCTGGAACTATATTCCACATGCAAACTAATACCATAAAGGAGTTGTTCCCTTCATATAAAAGAATGTCCATAAAACTTAGCTCAATAGCCCAGGCATGTGGCAGGGTAATATGTCTCTCTGAATTCTTAATTTGAAGAAAAAAATGCTTCTCCAGGAATGGAAACCTCAAGCCTTGAACACATGCTGCTGAGGAATATCAATTCTTATCTTCACATGTTGCCACATTCCCAAAGTGAGATATTAAAATAAAAATGAAGTTTGAAACTCTGAGACTCCTTGGATTCCAGGATAAGTAAACATAAAGTCAACCTATTTTAATATCTCTGTATGTGAAGGAGAAAAACACCATTTCACGAAGAAGAGAAAAGCATGTGATTGAATTTCTGCTAAGGATGGCTTCCCAGTAAAACAATTACAACTCAAATATGGAATAAACCTTATAAAAGATAGCTTCAGTGACAATAAATTAGGAACTTTGTATCTGAATAACAAAAAAAAATAAAATTATTCTCCAAGTTACCTGTAAAATATGTTTTCATGATTAAAGAAATATAAGAGGAAATCAACACAGTAATGGTGATAATTAAACTGGATAATTCATTGTTTTGAGAGATGCCTAGGGTTTCAGAAAGGCACACTTCCGTGTATATGTTGGGTGGGTGGTAAGGCCTGAACTTGGGGACTATATGTGGTCCCTGGCCACTACCTCTCTGCCACTGTTCCTTTCATCTGCTTCCCAGCTACCAAGAACTAAGCAGCTGTGCTCTACTACACACTGTGCCATGTTGTTTCTACCTTGGAGTCAGCCTACTATGGACTGAATCATCAGTAACTACAAAACAAGTAAACCTCTCCTGATTTAAATTGAGGTGACAGGTACTTTGGACCAATTACTGGAGAGCTGAGTATTACAGGGATGAATAAATAAGGACCTTAAGATTTGATTAAAAAGTAGAACTTTTATGTTAAAACAGAATCATTCAGATGAAAAACAATGACCTTTAAAGCCAAAAATTACTTTGAAATTAGTAGAGATGTAATTTTTTAAAATGTTAAAAAGAGATTGAGAAGAAAAATAGATATAACGTAGACCTCACTAACATTTCACAAAGAGAATCAAGAGGAAAGTCTTTCAAAAGAGATAAAAAACCGTGGGGCCACGAGTGCTGGTAACTCAGCTTCTCCGGGAGAATGTGTCTGGAGTCTGGAATACGGTAACTTGGAGGAGACTCAAAGTGACAGGAGGTTATGCAGGAGCCGGGAGGGACCTGACAAAGAGGAAAAAAAGAGATTATATGGTACAGAAGAAACAGAACATACCACAAATGAGAGAGGGGAATCTTTGCAAACTGTGTTTGGCTGGAAGCAGCTGACCAGCTGTCATCTGGGAGACAAAGTGAAACCAAAAACTTTTCACTCATGGAGAACCACACTAGGAATGAGAATAAGTGGCAGTTGGAACCTGCAAGGGAAATGTGAGGTACCGCTTCCAAAGTGGCCTCCCACAGTCAACAGTTGGACCGAGTGACCTCAGTCCAGCTCCTGCCACCACAATTGTGGAGTAAGAGTTGGCAGGGATGCACCATAGGGAAGGGCATAATGTTCACACCTGAGTCCCAGAGAAACCCCTTGGCTCTACATCCTGCTCCACACTGTCGAGTTCCCAGAGTGGATGAAGGAAGGTCAGTCACAGGAGACAGCGGGCTATTGGAGAGCAGACTGGAGGGAGGCTCACTGAGGAGCTGGAGCTAGTGAGCATAGACTTAGCTCCTGTGTTCAGAGGCCAGGTTCAGCCTGAGTTACATTGGATTGGAAGGTCACATTGCCACCCTGTTCCCACTACATCAACATTTCTGCATCCAGTACTGTTCTTGGTGTGGACTGCCACCTTTGACTTCTAGAGTGAGCAGAAACACATCTTGGCTTGAGCTCTGCTTTTTAATCCTAGACTATGGAAAAAAATCATCTCCAACAAAATAGAAAAAAATTTTTGCTATTTCCCTCCTTCTGTTCATGCCCCCCATTTTTATTCCATTATTTTTCCCATTCTTCTTTTATAAGTGTGTGTGTGTGTGTGTGTGTGTGTGTGTGTGTGTGTAGCTCTTTTGCTTTTTTTAACTTTGGCACAGGGTCTCCTATGTAGACCAGACTAGTCTTGAACTCACTATGTAGCCTAAGCTGTCCTCAAAATTGTAGTGATCCTTCTGCATCAGCCTCCCAAGGACTGGATTTCAGGAGTGTGTCACCATGTTTTGCCTCTCCTGCTATTTGATTCAATAGAGTTTATAGAGGTATAGAGGTAAGGGAATTCTCTCTTGTCTCTTTTTAATCCTTTTACTTTTATACATATCTTTTCACCTGACTTTTTAAAATCTTACAAAAAGGTTATAATCCTTTCTGTAGTTTTCTTTTCTTTCTTCTCCCCCATTTAATTCATCTCCCTTTAACTATTTTTTCTAATATTTACATTAGTCCTAGAATCTTTTCATATCAATAGATCAATAAAGAATTTCCATGAAAACTCCAGCTCAAGAAATATAGATGCTAAACCACCACTTAAGAAAATACAAAAGAATAATCTTGATAGAAATATTGAAGTTAAAAACACAGAGGAAATGAAATTCCAAGTAAGATTAATCAATAGATAGCCACAAAAACTATCAGGCAAAAAAGCAAAATTTCACTAACAGTTAAAGAAGTTGATAATAGTAAACAATCAACACTCAGCAATGTTTCAATGTTAACAGCCTCAACTCTCTGATTAAAAAGCAAAATTGGCAGACTGGTTAAAAAACAACTCAACTGTCTATTTCACTTAAGAAACTCATCTGGGTCAGATTCTCTAGAAACAAAGCTTGACACAAAAATTCTTGTGTAAGTGATCTAGAAAAGGTGTGTTCTCAGGTGAAACTTCAAAGAGACAGACCAGCAGAAAGGCATAGGAGAGCAAGCTAGGCAGAGGCATGGCTTCAGACAAGTCTAGCTTTAGCCTAACACCTGGGGCGCTTTAATGGTGGCTTAGCATTTTCTTTCACAAGGCAATTTGTTCATGCCTTTACGTGTCCGTCATCACTCAGACGTGATGTGAGAGCTGTCACTGGGTGAGAGTGGTATGTATCTCCCAGGCAGAGTGGGTAAAAACAGAACCCCACTGTCTATTACAGTTAAGAAACTCATCTAGGTCAGATTCTCTACAAACAAAGCTTGAGACAAAAATTCTTGTGTGAGTGATCTATAAAAGGAGTTGGCTAAGACAAACTTTGGATTGGACAAAGCTATAAGATATTAGCAGCTAGTAGTCACAGGTCATTACATATAGAGATCTGATTTGGGTACCAAAACCATCCTTGTATGCATTGCCCAACACTGTGTAGTTCACTCAGTGGGGATATATTGTATTTAACTGAACTTGGTTTACCTACTTCATGTATGTTTGAAAGTATTGGTGTTGGCTTACAGGTTATTATAAAGGGAAAGTACTGCATGTTTGATAGACTCTAGACAGCCACTGTTCCAACTAAGTTCTGTGCCTATGTGGATATCAACTCTATTAAACATCTCTGGCATTTCCCATAGAGTTTTACTATAATACTTCTTAAAATTAAATACCAATTAGAATATATGTTTTCAGGCATACCTACCAGATATTATGGGTGCAATTCCAGACCACTGCAATCAAGTGACTATTGCAACAAAAAGAATAAATTTTTTTGTTTCCTGGTGCATACAAAAATTATGATTATACTTATTGTAACCTAATAGGTGTGTAATAGCATTATTTTAAAAACTGTACATAGCTTAATTTAAAATATTTCATTGGCAAAAAAATTTGTATTATCATCTGACTTTTTAGAAAGTTTTTCTCAATAGATATGTTTGATGAAACATTGTAATAAACCTTAAATTTGTAAAAAGCACAATATCTGCAAAGTGTAATATAAGGTATGCATATATTATATTTGTATATATACATATGTGCTTTTCTCAGACGTACCTGCCACATGACACACAGTATACCTCACTGATTCTCCTGCCCTTCCTATGAAACATTTTCACTTCTTAACTAATTAACTAATACCCTATTACATGGTTATCTTAACTGCTGCTTTACCGTTACATAGAATGTTAATGTTCCTGTAATTTAATGGGGTAAGAAATATGGCAAATGTTTGAAGTGATCATAGGGAAGGATTTGCACTCTGGGTGACCAACAGATATCCCATCTTTTAAGCTATGCTGATTATGACAAAGTTGTTTTCATGGCATATGGAAAGATGAGAGCAAGAGGAACTAGCATTAATAAAATTCAGAACACTACCTTTTCTCATATAGTTAGTGTATAAAAGAAAAATCACTACAGAGGAATAGAAAATGGCAATTTAAGTATAGGTAGACAGCTTGGTTATATTTTCTAATTAGTTTAGAGATATAGAGAGGACCATATTTTGTTGTGGTGTACTACTAATGGAAACTAACCCAGAGTTGGCTGCAATATGATTTCACTCGTGCTCAGATCAAACAAAGCTGCAGAATTATGAATAAAAGGCAACAGAAGATGATTCTAAATAAGCACTCTCTGATTTAAGTTTTCCCTTCCATTTATTCCCTGGTGATAGAAACAAAAGGGCGCAAAACTAATGGGTAAGAAGAGGTGATAATACTCAGCCCTACCTAAAGATGACTCTGAATATTCTCTTATATAATCATTCTTAGCATTTTAAAGTTAAGTCTCAAAAAGAAATATTTAAGGAACAGAAAGAAATCAAAATAATTTTATTTTGAAGATTCTCTGCCCAGTTTTCTTTTAACCAACTTTAAATTTGTAGGCCTTTTAACAGAAGCATGGCAGTATTACATTATTTTATAATTCATTCTAAGAAAATAAATGTCTGCATTTTATGTCTAAACTCTACCGTAATTGAAGAAAAGGTTGATGAGGGAAAAGTTGCTTACATTAGTTTTTACTAACGTTATTGTCACAAGGAAAGGAAAGTAAGAGGGACTGGTTGTTATCAGGTGTAATTGCAGACAGCACTTTGTGGCATATCTGAAATTTCCACTTGCTGTCACCTCTGTGCAATTTCCCTTAATGCAACTTGCTCACACACCTCATTCAAATCACTTCCATGCAATTCATGACAGAAACAATTAGAAACAAAGCAACTGTTATCCTTGATACCCACGTCCTTCTACAGGCGCTCTGTTTTTCTACTTTTCTCTGTGCTAGAATACATAATTGCCTTGCATTATCTGTTATTTGGAAAGTTGTGTGTGTGTGCTATAAAATTATAGAGTAAACTCAGGAAAATATTGTATGATAACTTTATTTCAAAGAAATATTCACACTGACTCAAATATATCTCTTGAAAAAATTAAATCATAAATAATTTTAAGAGCAAGATAAAAGATAGATAATATAAAACAGATCTCCTGCGAATGGGAAGGGGAACTACAGCTGGAGACAGAGGGAGGGAAGAAGAAATAATAATTAAAATAAGTTATGCACATGCGTTAACTGCTCATCATGAATGTAATCAATATGCACAGTAAAAATACTAAAAAAACATTAAAAATTAAATTTAGTAACAAACTCAGTCTTTTTTGTTTGTTTTTTTGAGACAGGGTCTCACCATGTAGTTCAGGCTGGCCTTGAACTTACTATGTAGCCCTTGAACTCACAGTGGTCGTCTTGCTTCAGTCTCCCAAATGCTAGGATTATAGGTATGCATAGCCCCAGTGACTCTTAAGAAAAATGAATTACTTACAAACTTGGGGAAACTCCTCAGTATAGATATATTCTCCATTTGGTAATATTGTATTCATTAATGAAAATACTCCAGGGTGATATTTATACATCACTTACAAAATTTTTAGTGAATTTCACTTTTTTAGTCTAGTTCTTAATTTCTTTGCTCCCTAATGAATTTTAAAACCTTACAAATCATATTTATTAAACATTTTTGTTGTCAGGGTGCAGAGCTGAAAACTTATAATCTTATTTAATGCAACAATCCTATAGGTAGACATTATTCTTAGTTTCATTTTATGAAGGAGCTAAGTTGTAAGTTTTAATGTCATGGTTTAAATCTCCAGTGGTGATGGAGTTTGGGCATGAGCATTCTGACCCTGAGTCTGTGCTCTTGGTCACCATATAGTAGTAACTCCTGTATGATACTTTCATTACTGTTCATATTAATCTCTCCGTTTTCTTTTGATATGATATGATTGGGTGTGTAAAGAAGTCTTTCCATTTCAAAATTTAGTAGGCTGCGATCAGAGAACTATTCAAGAGATAATTAGAAGAAAGATGTGGAAAAATTGAACAAACCAAAACATTCAAGCTCTGGCTTACAATGGATTTTAATGCTGAATGCCTGAAAATATAATGATTGTAATGTCTGAAAATGATCATAAGGATAGGGATCTGCAAGAGAGATTTACAGGAAAGAAACAGAGTCAGTGAAAAATAAGAAAACAGGTGTGCAAAATTGAAAAGAATATTTTTGTTGATTGTATTTTGCAGAGTTCGTCTTGTTCAATAGGGCAATTTATGGCAACTGTTCAACTTAGTGTGATTAGAAATGGCTCCTAGGGCTGATAGAAAGATTTTCTTTGCCCAGAACTATTCATACATGGCAGTAAAACTATTGTTAAACGAAGTTTTAATTGGGATTGCTTTGTTTGGATACTTGTAGTTTGTTCTCAGACATTTACTCCTGTTTAGGAATTGAAGAGGCTGCAATAGAATTCCAAAGAATTTATGGCACAGAAGGCCAGTCTGTCACTTAATTGAGCCAATTCATCAAACAAGTTATATTATACTGTGTTTGTAAAAATATAGTAATATATCTTTCACGTGCTATATATATGTGAATAAAAAAGAAATTCAGTGTTGTGTATGTATATTTGCATGTGGGTACTATTTTGTTTTACAAGTGTTTGAGGAAATGGCTTGACCTTTCACATTGGTGCATAAGAGTAGGGAAAAGTGTAATAATATCCATACTATTTTTTCTTTTAAAAAGCTTGTGAAAATCTAGACTTTCAATGACAATAACAGCAGATTGGAATTGCTGTGGAATTTGCTTTATTGCAAAATGATCCAGTAATAGCAAAGTGTAAGTAGCAATATGCCCGCATTTATTTATAATGGGACTGAATTTGCAAAGGGCTGGCCAGGCTCACATCTATTGTGTGCAGCAAGTGTAATTGCACAGGGCACAGGAAGGCAGGGGAGCTCTGCTGGGCTCTTTCGTGATGGGAAGAGAAAGCCTCATCCATGTGCTTAATTTGCTTCCTATGGAGACATTAGCAATGCCTTTTCCCGCAAAGGTCTGAATGCACTTTCGAAAAGAAAGATAAGAATAAAGGTATTGATTAAAGCACTGTTTTCTCTCATTGAGCAGTGCAAAATCACTTACAGTCAGTTGCTTTGTTTTTACCACAGCACTATGTTAATTCACAGTGCTTGGCTACCATAAGGTATTTCAGACAGTTTGCATTTTATAGATGTATTTCTCTTTTAACATTTTATTTTGTTAACACTTATAAGTAAAGCTATGTTTTAAGGAAGCATATTCATGATTATCTGTAACCACAGCAATTATTTCTCTTATACAAGTTAACTAGTAAGTTAATTGGACAGCAGTTCTATAACTAGCTTTTCATAGTCAGATATAGGATGTTAGGTAGAAAATTATAGCTCAATGTCTAAAAGAGGGCAGGGAATTAAAAATATGTGGTGTACTTGATGCAACATTATCATGTATTGAAAATAAGGCTTACTAAAATGTAATGTTATAGAAATTATATAAAATATGTATTGTAAAAGGCAGAGAACTACCTTGCACAAAAATACTTTAACTAAGAATGATTGGTGTGAATATTTATAGCACAAAGGAAAACACATCAAAATGTATGACTTAATAATTTTTGAAGAGTGGCTCTAGTCATCTCTAGTTTTCTATTTACATCTATCTTTATTTTCTAAATTTTCTACATTGTTTGGATTCATTTTATCATTTCAAAACATGCTTAACAATGGTATATATAGGAATGTAATTTCTCACAACGTTGATGTTAAGAATACAACAACAACTTACCAGGAGAAGGTGTTTATGTAACACAAACAAACAAACCAACACGACACAAGATCTCTGGAAGGCATCCTACCATTTTCATTTATCCCAAGGGGAAGGTGAATGATATGATTATTATAAACTGTTTGGGGATTTTGCCTTTGCATTGCTCTGATTTGCTTAACTTCCTTTAACAACTCAGATTTGGAAAAGCTGGTAGAATATCCTATGGGAGAACCAAGCGAGAAGACTTTCTAACTGAGCATGCTGTCACAACCCACTGAGACCTGCTGGAATCCAGCCATCTCCTGTAGTTCAAATCTGCACAGATTGCTGAAACTTTGTTCCAGCCTAAGGTCTTCCCCTAAACTAGAGTCAAAGGGTCAAACGTCCTTACAGATAATAGCTATTCTTTTGGCATAGTTAGTGACTTTTATTGTGGCTTGGAAGAAATACATTTCACTCTTGCATCTAGCTTTGCAATAGCTTCTAACAGTCACCTAAAAATCTTATTAAATACTTTACCTCTTCCAAGGAACTTGCTTTAAGGAACACTGGGAAGATCCTTTTAAAATCTTTAGAAGTAAGGGGTAACGTTTTAGCAGGTTATACTATGACACA
This sequence comes from Dinomys branickii, assembly GCA_004027595.1. Taxonomy (NCBI): domain Eukaryota; kingdom Metazoa; phylum Chordata; class Mammalia; order Rodentia; family Dinomyidae; genus Dinomys; species Dinomys branickii. Next base: position 5,292 of record PVLD010031670.1, on the reverse strand, counting down.
ATATTATAGAATTCTATAACAATCCTCTGTGACACAATCCTAATCTGACCACCATATCCAAAACTCAAAGCTAAAGTAACTTCTGACTATTGGATCAGGTCATCAGTCAACTCAAGCCTCAAGAACTTACTTCTGAAAAACTAGGCTAGAAAAAGATTCTCCCCATTTAGATAATTCTACTGGCTCCTAGATGGCTGCTTAGTGTGCTCTGGGCTGCTGAAATTTGAAGACATCAATAGGATTATGAAGGATGTGACTGGTGATGTCCCATCTGTCAAGGAAACATCTTAGCAAAACTGCAAAGGTATAGGACATGGACATAAATCAAAGTTTACTTCACTTTGAAAAACAACAAACAAGCTTTATGTATTTATCTTTTGGGTGGGTTAGAATAAATTTTTACTGTTGTCTGTTCTAGGGTTAGCTAGAATCATGTGCTCTCAGGCAGCAATGAAAGTTTTAGATTTCATGTTTCTCACCTGAAGAAGCCCAGATTATGTGACTTGTGATACAGGTCTTTGTTTAAAACTCAGTGAGTTATTAAGGAGTAATGTGACATTCTATGTGTCCCAAGAAACTTTACCAGCTCTCCCAACTCCTGAAGGAAAATAGAACAAATGAATGGAATTTTAAAACTGAAACTTGGAAAACTACCCAGGAAATTTCAGTTTGCATGACCATAGTTTGCCACATTAGTTCTCTGTTAGGTCCTCTCCAACAGGAATTTATGGTCACGTGGACCTTCCTTCATTAATCTTTGTGCCATTTTTTACAAAGACTACAGAAATTTAATAAGGTTCTTCAGTGTATTAGCAGGTAGATTTTCCCAGGGATAAACCACATGAATGATTACACAACCTTGAGCAAGGAGCCCTGTGTCAGAAGAAAAAACACTATTAGAAGATTCACTTGAACCTCATTAGAAGGTATTGTGTCAGGAATAGGGAGCCCTTCGCAGTCCTCATTGCAGCCCAGGACGTTTACATTTGTAATCACATGAAAGTTACTGGAATTCCAGGGAGTTAATTCCAGTCTACCACTTCCAGTGCAACCCATGGTGAGAATAAAGACACTAAGGTATATTTGTACTTATGAGGAGCCAAGGGGTCCTAAGTCCAGCCACAGTGATGGCCACTTGGAACAAAGGCATCTACCCAGTACCAAACCCAGATTTTATTCATTTGTGAAGAAGAGAGTGGTTTGAGGATGAGTGACTGTGACAGTGGTGGGAGATAGGTGAGTGCCATGAGCTGGGCTAGGTAAGAGGCCTGAAATCACCTCTGCAATATACAGAGAGAAGGACATTGTCTTGGTTACTTTTCTCTCCTTACTGAGACAAAATACCCAATGCCCAAAATGAAGGAAGGAAATGTTTATTAGCCTACAGTTTGTGAAGGTTTCAATCCATATTTGGCTGGCTCAGAGGCAGAGTGGCACATAGCAGAGGGCAAACGTTCATGGCAGAAGAGCACAGCAAAAACCACAAGGGCAAATGGGAGGTATGGTGGCAAAGTAGCCTCTTCCCTTTCCTTACATTGTAAACAGCCTACCCCCACCCAGGGGGTGTGTAGCTCTCACATAATCTCCATGCCCCCCTCTTCCACAGGCTCGGGATGTATACAAAATAAGCATGTTGGCTTCCTGCTGAGTCACTCAGCCAAAGCTCTAGCTCCCCAAGTTGATACAATGTATCAACCATAACACATGCAGAAAGAGTAATCTGTATAATACAACTGAGGTAGTATCGAATGTTTTGGGGTCAGCACTTCAGCTCTGATGTGTCATCTTTCAAGCTCCAGGAAGTCAGAGCGTCTATCTGGAGGCTCCATCCTGGCCAACAGTGTGGAACAATGGCTGTATATCTCTCCTCACCCCAATTCACACATGGGAACCATGGGGTATCCAGAGAATGCCTGCTGTCTTCAAAGACTACCATTAGCTCTTCAGCTAGCCCAATATGCACTACTTAAACCCAATTAAAGGGATAAAGAAAGAGTCCCAGTCAGCTCTGTACACATCAATACATGGAAATAGGGCCAGGCTCAGCCAACATGGAGACATCTGTTCCTCTCTCAAAGAGGTCACCCCGGTGGCCCTCTGTAGTCACATACCCTATTATTCACATATCTTAGTTTAAAAGTCATTGTAAAACAATTTTTTGGACTTCTGTGTCTACGGAAGCTAACAACTGTCCAAAAGCAGGTAGCATCAGAAAACAAGATATCTTTCCAAAGAACCTCAAAACAAGCAGGATGCTGCCAAAAGTGAGGTTTCACCAATATTAGCAGAATCCGAGTGCCTGGAACCACTCATGATACTCCCTGCTTGACTCTTTCAGCCTTCTTTTCTGTTTTTTCTCTGCTGTTTCTGATCACTAACATGGGATACTTCTCCTAACCCTTTTACTCTGAATAAGCCATGAGCATAAGAACAATTATGATACAAAACTTTTGATATCAATACACTTCTCATCAACTTGGAGAGATGGAACTTTATCCAGCTGACCCTATATGGGACAGAGTCTAGGAGATATAGCTGAAGACTTATCACTTCTATCTCAAGATTCATTTGCTGTAGTTTGTACAGAGTCTTTAAGGTTTTATGTAATTATTCATTTGACAAAATAATGAAATTCAATGACAAAGACAAAAGTTATAAGTAATATTTTGCAAGACTTTAAGAGTTCAGGATTCTGACTGACACAATGGCATGGACCTGACAAGACACTGACATTTAGTCAGTTAATGGGAATTCATCTCTTTGACAAAAGGATTCTGGGAGACCTTGAAGGATGGAATACTTTTATTGTGGTTTTCACATGTCATTGGATCCTGCATCTTTTTGTCTTCTACTCATCTGATGCACTTGTACCACAGAAATAACACATTACTAGATTACAAAAGCCATTCTTTTTCTCTCCAATGAATTTTTAGACTGCTGTAATAGAAGCAGCAGGACTTTGACTCACTTCTTCCATGAAGGTGCTATGAGGAATGGCTGGTAGTATGACTCAGTGCTGTCCTAACATCTATGAGGTCCTTGGTTTGATTCTCAGTATCTAAGGTGGCTATAAAAGAGTTAAGAGAGAGTTAAGCTGCAACATACTGAATGAGAAAAATTGTTGCCAGCTACTTGTTAGACAAAGGACTAATATCCAAATATATAAAGAACTCAAAAAAATTAGACTCCTCACTTTTAAAACCCCAATTAGAAATGGGCAGCTCAAATGAATAGACACTTTGCTCAGATGAAAAATTACAAATGGCAAATACATTGTCTTGGTTACTTTTTTTTTTGGTGCTGAGACAAAATATCCAACACCCAAACTGAAGGAAGGAAAGGTTTATTTAGCTTACAGTTTGTGGAGGTTTTAGTCTTTACTTGGCTGGTTCTGAGGTAAAACGGCACATGGCAGAAGGCAAACTGTTCACGGCAGCAGAGCACAGCAAAAACCGCAAGCAAAAGGGAGGAATGGCTGCAAGCAGCCTCCTTTTCTCCCCTACATTGTAAACAGTTTACCCCCCCCAGGGGGCGTGTACCTCTCACATAACCTCCATGCCCTCCTCTTCCACAGGCTCAGGATGTTTACAAAGCACCCTGGCTTCCTCCTGAATCACACAGTTAACCTTTAAAGCTTCCCAAGTTAACATAAACAACATCCTACAAGGGTAAGGGCATATCCTGTTTACCACAAGATTTACAACTGTTGAGTTAGTTAAACCTCTAGACTCCCCAAGTTGACACAATGTATCAACCATAACATACATGCATTAAAAAGTTCAACATCATTGATGATTTGAGAGATGCAAAGTAAAGTATCACTGAGATTCTGTCTCACTCAAAAAAGTATGGTTACTATCAAGAAATCAGAGGAGGGAGGACTTCCGGGAAGATGGCGACCAGGTGAGCAGCAGAGGGAATCTCTCCCAGAGACCGATCATTTGCGCGTGGCTGCCCAGTCCGTGGAGGCAAAATTCCAACTGATCGGGCTGCTCTCCGCCGCCTGAGAATTAAAGGGCTGGCTGAGAAGCCGCGCGGCGAGAAGTGGGCGGACCCTGAGAGCTCAGCACCCAGAGGATCAGTGCAGCGTTTGGGCCACAGCTCGGTTCAAATCGCGTACAGCCGAGAGAGCGAGTGCAGAGGGAAGGACGGCTTCAGCTCCTAAACCTGACCGGCTCAGAGGCGGCTGTAACCAGGATTTGTTGGAGGCAGTGGAGCAGAGGAAACTCAGAGAACACGCTACTGGGACAGACTGCGCCAATCTGGGCAGTGGTACGGGATCCCGCTCAGAACCCCACCCCCGCAGCTGGCGCTGCGCGAACCGGAGCAACAGCAATCGGCGGCATTGCTGAGTCGGGAAAAAAGCTCCATCCAGAGAGATACATCTGAACTGCATTCCTGTTTGCACGATCAAAGGGTGAGTTAAGTGGGTGCTCTAAACGGTTTTTCCTGAATCGGGAAGAAGCTCAGCCCAGCGAATGACATCAAAGCAGCTTTAAGGACTGCGGGATCTCCCGGGTGGGAAGAGCTAGCTAGGTGCCCCAACAGGATTTGTGAGGGGGGAAGGAGCTCCACCCAGGGAGGAACACCGGAGTGCCCTGTCTGTAAGACTCCTGGGGTGGCAAGTTGTTTATTCGCCCCAGCCAGGTCTTGGGGTAGGGAGTAGAAGCGGAAATCTCAGCAGACAGCTTAAGGGACATTCTCCCAAAGAGAAGTAATCATTGGAGCAGCCTCTGCAGCAGACCTTTGCCTGCTGAACTGCCTGTGGAATTTATAGCTCCACATTTTGAATCTGATACCCAAAAATGGGAAAACAGAGGAGCAAAACGCAGTCTCAAAACTCAACCCCACCCAGAACAAGTTTTGAAGATACAGGGGAACCAGGAAGCCTCATAACTTAAAGTTATGAAATGATTGCATCCGAAATTAAACAACTCCAACAGGCCATGAAAGAGCTTAAAGCAGAAATAACCCACATACCCGCAATGATTTCTCAGACAAAAAAACGAGCTGAAAACGATGGAAGAAATGTTCTATTTCCATAGACAAGAAATACACAAAAGTCTAGAAGAAAATAGGAAACAAATGGAAACATTACAAGAGCAATTTAGGAATGAATTACCAATAATGAAACAGGTCCAAAGAGAATGCCAGGATTTGAAAACTAACGCTGAAAGCATGCAAAACCGTTTAAATGAAACCGAAGATAGAATTTCAGAACTTGAAGACAGCATGGCAGCTTATGAGCGTGAAAGGAAGAATCTCATGATATCATCAAAGACACAAGAAAAG
>PVLD010031669.1:0-15480 GCA_004027595.1 Dinomys branickii | reverse complement strand
AGACCTAGAATAGCCAAAGCAGTTCTGGGGAACAAGAACAAGGCAAGAAGCATCACAATCCCCAGTTTAAAGTTATACTACAAAGCAACTGTGACAAAAACAGTATGGTGCTGACAAAAAAAAAAAAAAAAAAAAAAAAAAAAAAAAAAAAAAAAAAAAAAAAAAAAAAAAAAAAAAAAAAAAAAAAAAAAAAAAAAAAAAGATGAATGGGACAGAATAGAAGATGCAGAAAAAACTTCAAGCACACTCAGCTACCTTATCTTTGACAAAAGAGCCAGATAAATTAACTTCAATAAATGGTGCTCTCTCACTAACCTAAACACTAGACTAAAATTGAAATGAATCTAAGTATAAAAGATCTAAATATAAAGAAGATCTAAATATAAAAACAGAAACACTCTGCTGGAAGATAGAACAGGTAAGGTTCTTAAAGGCATAAGTATAGGCAAAAGCTTTATAAACAATTATATTGGAAATATAAAGAATCAACAACTGGGATCACATCAAATTAAAAAAGCTTCTGCTCAGTAAAAGAGTGAAGAGGGAAACTACGGAATGAGAGAAAGATTTTAGCAGCTACTCCTCAAAGCACTGACATTTAGAATATATAAAGGACTCAAAAAACTCAGACCCCCCAAATTTAAAGATGCAACCCACACACGGCCATTTGAGGTGAATAAGCATTTCTCAGATGGACAAGCACAAACAGCAAATAAATACAGGAATAAAACGCTCAGAATCAGTGGTCTTTTGAGAAATACAAATTAAAACAACACAGATTCTCTCTTACTCCAGAAAGAAAGGCAACAGAAATCAATGATTAGCTGGGTGTGGTCACACATGCCCATAATCCCTGCATTCAGGGGGATGAGGCAGGAAGATTTCCATGAGTTCAAGACCAGCTTGAATTACATAGTGAGTTCAAAGCTAGCTTGAACTATATAATGAGATCCTGTATCAAAAAAAAAAAAAAAAAAAAAAAGGAATCAGTTATTTACAAGTGCTGGCAAGGTTGTGGACAAAGACAAAAGGAAACTTTTCTCTTGCCGGTAGGAGCGTAAACTGGTCCCGCCAGTGTGATGGCCGTATAGCGATTTCTCAGAAAGGAGAACTATAGGTTCCATTTGAGTCATCTCTGGTTATCTTTCTAAAAGAGTTAGAAACTCATGCCTAGGACACATGCATACCCATGTTCACAGCAGGAGAACTTATAATAGAAAAAGCTGGAAACAGCGCATACGCCCATCAAAAGATGAATGCATAAGGAAACTGTGGCACTTACATACAATGAGGTACCACTCTGAGAAGAGAAATTTGAATTGTTTGTAGGAAAACGGGTGCACCTTGAGACTGTCATCTTAAGTGAGATAAACTGGACACATGAGTTTAAATTTCACATTATTTCTCTTGTGTCAGAAACCCAAAGGATAAACAAGGGGATAATGGAAGAGAGATTATGAGAAGTATGAAGAACATGTTCAAATGAGAAGGGGAGCAAGGGAGGGAAGGGAAAGGGAAGGAAGAGGAACAGAGACTGGAAGGGGAAATGGAAACAAAGCTCATGAAATGGGGAGTGAAAGAAGAGTTGAATGGAGGAGAAGAGAATAGGAAAGAAGAACTGAGATGTGTTATGTACAGGTATAAATTTCCTGATTAGTGTGATCAGTACTTATGACAAATATGTACTAATAAAAAGAATAAAGATTTTAAAGGCAGGTATAGTAGATGAAGCTTTGGTGTTTTGGAATGGTGGAGCTGTTTTACATAATACTATAATGTTGGTTACATGACACTAAGTATTTGTCAAAAACATTTATAGCACAAACAATACATCTCGATGGGTTCATTCAAAAAACACAGTGTGGGAGGCCTTGCATCCCAGGATGAGATACAGACTATCATTAGGATCTATTTGTGTTACAAATGCACTTAAGACCTTCTTTGAAGGAGGAAAGGTGACTTAAGAGATTGCAGAAAAGAAAGGGAAGTGTGCAAGATTGAAGGGGAAAGAAACTGCAGAAATTGGTATAAAGGTGTTTCCTGTGAGGACACAGTTAGAAGTTCTGATATGATACATGTACATGGCTGGAATTGAACAATTAAGTAATGGAAGGTAGATGGTGGAATCTGGCTTCTCACCATTGAAACAAGAGTTTAAAGATAAGCAAGGGAAATGGTTATCATGCTCCAGTGGTCAAGGGTCAGAATTGAAATATCAACATGAACTCAGATTTAGATTAATATACATGCAGGTAGTTACACACCCAGGCACACATTTTCTTGCTCTGGTAGCTAAGCAGGGATGGAAGCAACAGCAAAACACCCCAGTGACAACATGCACACCTGCAGCCAAATTCTTAGTTTCTAATGCCGTTTTTCAGTGGAAGCAGCCAGGTCTTGGATAAAGGATGATTCTGAGCCTGGAGCAGGATGTATACAAAATAGGCATGGGGTATTTATAGTGTTAGAAGACATGAAAATGTGGGAAAAGCATATACATATATACATTGATTGGAGTATACTAAAGAGATACAATAGCCAACTGAAAGAATTCTCCATAGCCAAAGATGGAACAATTTGCTGGAACAAAATAAAATAGTGTTAAATTTTAATCCTAAGTATAAAGTAAGTATCTTTGAGTTGATGCGTGTATAAAGTAATGTTTGAGTAAATAACTAAATGAGCAAGAAGAAACAAATCTCCCATGCATAAGAACTCCAAGTAATTTAAGTCAATACTTAAGAAAGAATATGCTTTCTTACTCATGAGGTATGGGGAGTAGGCATAGAGACTTCTTTCCCAAAAAGCACAGTATGGAAAGGGAGAAAAAAGTCATTTTCCTCTGGAGAGATAGGATAAACTACCTCAGACCATAATCAAGATCAACATTGCCAGTCATAAATCATGTTGACAGTTTATGTCCTTGATGTGATGTGATGAAATGGTACCTTCCCTCTGTGGTCTTCCTTCCAAAAATACATAACTCCAGCCCAGTCATGAGAAAAACATAAGACACAGTTCAATAGGAGGGCATTTTACAAGCTATCTGCCTCACCTTTCTCAACACTGTCAAGGGAATAGAAAACAAAGAAAGTGTGATTAGCTGTCAGAGCCAAGAGGAGAGTAAGGAGATCTTATGACTAAATGTAATGTGGTATCTGGGATAGGATCCTGAAACAAATAAAGGACTTTAGATTTAAAAATTAACGTAATATGAATAAAACATGGACTTCAGTTAGTAATGTTTCAACAGGATTCATTGATTTAACAATGTAGTACACAAGCATAGTTTTTTAAATCCAGAAAAAATGGAGGCTCAATTACAGAATAGGATAAATCTCTACATCATTTTCTCATTTTTTTCAGTTACTCATGCACATGTCTAAAACAAACTAATTTTAATAACAGAAAGTCAAAGTACTCAGGAACAAATCTAACCAAAATGTGGAGTCATCACAGATTATTGCTAAGAAAAGTTAAAGAAGACTTAATAAATTGAAAGGTACAATATACAGTTCAGAGCCCAAAACGTTTAGAATCATTGGTGTCAATTCTCTTAAAACTTACCTGCTGATTCAATACAATTTTAGTCAAGATTTTAACAGGCTTTTTTGTATAAACTGACAGACTGATTCTAAAATTCATATGAGAATACTAAAGATCTAGAATAATCTAAACAATTTAGAAAACAATATTAAGTGGAGGGACTAATACTACCTACTCTTAAGACTGCTTATAAATCTGTGGCTTTGTCTTATATGGCAGTCATGGGCAGATAGATACACAAATAGATTGTTGAAACAAAAGGGAGAATTCCGAATTGAACCCATACATACAAAGTTCATTGATTGTTGGACAGAGTATGAAAGCAACTCAGTGAAGAATGATCTATTTAAGAAATGGTACTTGAACAATAAAATATTTGTATGCAAAAAAAAAAAAAAATGAACTTTAACCCAACTCAGAAAATGAAGTTTAACCCATAACTCCCATTACATAAATAACTCAGAACGAACCATAAACCTAAATGCAGGAGCTAAAAGAATAAAATCCTTAGAAGAAATATCTTTGTGACCTCAGTTTAGGCAGCACTTACTTAACTATGACAGTAAAAACACAACAAAAGAAAAAATAGGTAAATTGAACTTCAAGATGAAAAACTTTTGTACTTTGAAGGATCTTATCAAGAAAGTAAAAGACCAGTCACAGTATTGGAGAATGTAATTGCAAGTCATCTATCTGGTAAGGAATTTATATTTGGAATATATGAGGAAATATTAACACTCAACAGTAAATAACAAACCAATTTAAAGTGGGCAAAACCTTTGAAAACACATTTTTCCTGTAAAGATGTACTAGTGGCTTCCTACCATATGAAAAGGCACTTAATTTTTTAAATCCTTGCACCTATGACAAAAATTAAAATTAAAAAGGTTGACAATATCAAGTGTTGTCATTAAGTGTTAGCTAGGATGTGGAGGAGCCTGAGCACTCATGTTCTTACAAAAATGTAAGGTGGTACAACCTACTAGAAAAATTGCTGGCTGCTTCTTAAAAGTTGAATAGAGACCTATCTTTTGACCCAGCTGTTCTAGTCCTTGATGTTTTTCCAAGAAAAATGAAGATAGATATCCATACTAAGGCTTGTACATGAATGCTCATTGTAGCTTTATTTATAGTGGCCAGAAATTGCAGATGATTCAAGTATCTATAAATGGGCAAATGGGTCATTAAAATGTTCTATAGGGACTCTGCCAGGCAATGGAAAAGGGATTCATTACTAGTAGATGCACCTCATAACATGGACGAGTCTCAAAAAAAAATTACACTGTGTGAAATAAACTATAGAAAAAAGAGTGCATAATGTATGATTCCATTTATGTAAAATTTTAGAAATTTCAAACCAATACATATCAATAGAAAATGGACTGGTGGCTCCCTGAGGTCAGGACATATTATAAAAAGGCATAAAATTATGTCCACGGATGGTAGATATATTTACTGTCTAGATTGTTCTAATAGTTTCATGGGCTAAAATGTAAGTTAGCAATTCTTAATGTGTACACTTTAAATACATGCTCTTTAGTATATGCTAGTTATTTCTCAATAAAGCTGTTGTTTTAAAGAGGGGGACTTTACAGGAGTGACAGACATATTGGGTATTTGAGGCTGCCGTACCATGTTTCTCTCACCTTTTTTCTACCACAAACAACTGAAGGTCAGGTAACTTCAGGAAAGGTTCTCTTACCACATGCCATTTTCAAGGACTTTTTGTTCACATTGAGTTCTTAAAATAAAAAATCAGTACAATATCTCAAAATGGAATAATAAGAATTTTAGCTGTTTTTTTTTATTTTAAAGAGTAAAAACCCCAAAATTTCAAAATAATAGGAGGATAACAATGGTTAATACATTGCATATTGTTATCTTTAAATTGGTTACTAAGAATACAAGTTATCAGCATTTAATTTTCCTAGCAATATTAGCATAAACTTTTTTTCAATGAACTAAGAGAAATTAGTAGTATAACTGTCTTAATTATATATATATATATATATATATATATATATAATTTTTTTGCATTTACCTTCCTTCTTTTCTCTATTCCCCCATCCCAGTTTTTCTTTCATTTTGAAATTTCATCCCATTTTACAATATCTATTGTACATTTCAGGTCTTATTTACTTTTTCAGCTTCTCACACTAGGGAGCTAATACAAGGTTTACACATGTGCATCTGGTTTGTTTCACTGATGAGTATGGTCTCTAGTCGCATCCATTTATGTATGGAAAGCTCCAGTTTATCATTCTTTATGGCTGCGTAGTACGCCATTGTATAAAAAGACTACATCTTTTCTATCCATTGCTCAGTTGATGGGCATTTGGGTTGTCTCCAAGATCTAGCTGTTACAAATTGTGCTGCTATCAAATGGGTGCACTTACGTTGCTGTGGTAGGATGTTTTGAATTCTTCTGGGAAGATACCCAGAAAGGTAATAGCTGGGTCAGACAGAACCTCTAATCCCAGCTTCTTAAGGAATCTCCACACTGATTTCCACAGTGGTTGCACCAGTCTACATTGCCACCAGCAGTGGAAAAAGATTTCTTTTCTCCCCCTAACCCCTCTACCATTTGTTATTGGTTGATTTTTTGATGATAGCTATTCTTACTGGGGCAAGATGGAATCTCAGTGTTGTTTTAATTTGCATCTCTTGAATGACCACTGAAGTTGAACATTTTTTATGTACTTATTTATCATTTGTATTTCTTCATCTGAGAAGTGTGTATCCATCTCAGATGCTCATTTTTAGACTGAGTCTTTGAATTTGGGGAGTCTGATTTTTTTCAATTCTTTATATGTTCTAGATAGAAGTCATTTGCCTATGGGACAAATGGCTATAATTTGTCCCATTCTGTCGATTGTCTTTTCTCTCTGTTGGAGATTTCTTTTGTTGTGAAAAAAGCTTTTTAATAAGGTGAGATCCCATTTGTTAATTCTTTGTAAGATTTCCCTTTCAGTCTGAATTTTGCTCATGAAGTCTCTGCCTACACCTGCATCTTTGAGATTTCTGTCTATTTTCTCTTCCAGTAAATTTAGTGTCTCTATTTTAATATTTAGATCTTTGATCCATTTTGACTTTAGTGCATGGATCTAGTTTTAGTCTTCAGCATGTGTAAAGCCAGTTTTTTTCCAGCACCATTTATTAAAGAGACTATCTTTTTTCCAGTGAACATGTTTGTGGCTGAGTGTGTTTGGGGATGCATCTGCACCTTCCACACTTTCTCAGGTATGATTTTTGCTAATACCATGTTGATTTTATCACAGTAACCTTGTAGTATAGTTTCAGCCCTGGGATTTTGATGCCCCTGACTTGCTTTTGTTGCTCAGAATTGCTTTTGCTATTCTGCATCTTTTCTGGTTCCAAATGAATTTTAGGAATGTTTTCTCTAGATCTATGATGTATGTTGATGGTACTTTGATTGGGATTGCTTTCAGTCTGTATAGCTATTTTGAGAGTATGGTCATTTTCAGTATATTGGTTCTTCTATCCAGGAACAAGGGATATCTTTCCATTTTCGGATATCCTCTTCAATCTCCTTTTTTAGGGTACTAAAAAAGACCTAAAAAGATGTATAGATATTTTACAACCTTTGTTAGATTTATTCCCAAATATTTCATTTTTTTGTTATTATAAAAGCTGTGTTTACCGTAATTTCTCTGTTTGTTTCTTGTGTTCAGAAATGCTATTGAGTTTTGAGTACTGACTTTGTATCCTGCTACACTACTGAATTGGGATATTAAATCTACATGTTTTTGGTGGAGTTTTGGTGGTTTTTTATGTAGAGTATCATGTCTTCTGCATATAATGATAATTTAACTTCTTCTTTTCCTATCTGTATTCTTTTTATTTTTTTCCTCTTATCTAATTGCTCTGGCTAATGTTTCCCAAACTATATTGAATAGGAGTGGTGATAGTGGACATTCTTGTCTTCTTCCTGATTTTTGAGTAAAAGCTTTCTGACCATTTAATATGATATTAGCTATTTGTAATATTGATGTAGAGACCATGTATTCCAATTGTCTGTAGGGTTTTTTAAAATCATGAATGGGCGTTGGGCTTTGTCAAAACCTTTCTGCCTCTACTGGGAAGATCACATGATTTTTGTCCTTGGCTCTGTTAATATGGTATATGAAATTTATTGATTTATGTATATTGATCCATCTCTAGGTCCCTGGGGTGAACCTCACTTGGTCATGGTGTATAATCTTCTTAACTATTTGCTGCATTCTATTTGTCACTATCTTATGGAGGACTTCGGTATCAATGTTCATTAGCGAGATTGATCTGTAATTCTCTTTCTTGGTTGGGTCCTTCTCTGGTTTTGTATCAGGGTAATGTTTGCTTCCAGGAATGAATTAGGGAGTTTTTCTTCCCTTTTCATTTCATTAAAGAGTTTGAGAAGTAGTGGTGTTAGCTTTTCTCTAAATTTCTTGTAGAATTCAGCTGTAAATCTGTCAGTGCCTGGACTTTTCTTTGTTGGTAGGTTTTTAATTATATGTTTGATTTCATTGATTGATATTGGTTTATTTAGGATTTTTCAATCTTCTTGATTCAGCTTTGGTAATTCATATATATCTAGGAACCTGTCCATTTCTTCTGTACTTTCCATCTTATTAGAATACATGTTTTCAAAGCAGGTATAGATGATTTTATGGATTTCTGCAGTGTCCTTTGTGATTTCACCCTTCTCGTTCCTAATTGCATGGATTTGAGTCTTTTTTCCCCTCTTTTGATAATGTTGGATTAGGGGTTTGTTGATTTTATTTACTCTTTCAAAGAACCAACTCTTTGATTCATTGATTCTTTTTATTATTTTAGTCTTCAATGCATTAATTTCTGCTCTGATCTTTATAGTTTCTTCCATCATACAAGTTTTTGGCTTAGCTTACTCTTCTTTTTCTGGAGGTTTGAGTCTCACCATTAAGTTGTTTATATGTGCTTTCTCTGTTTTCCTGATATGATTTTTTTTTATCATGGCTAAGTGCAATTTTATATCCCTCACTTATCTGTATGTCGCAGTCTTTTTCTCTGCCAGGGAAATTTTCTGCCATGATGTCTGTAAACAGCTTTTTTATATCATTTGTGCTATCTCCTACTTTTTCATGGACTCCATTCAGTGTTAAGTTATTCTTCTTTGCCTCATCTAGTGGCTGCTCTATTGATTTCTCATAGTCCCTTGCTATTTTTAAGACATCTTTCTTTTCATGGTTGCTAACGGCAAGCCTGTCTTCTGTATCTAAGATCCTATCCTCACATTGGCTTAATCTGCTGTGGATGCCTTCAATGGAATTTTTGTTCTTCTGGATATGTGCTTATAGATTCCATTTCTTTCCTATGCTGAGCATTAATGACCTCCATAATTTTCTTAAGTTCCTCTATTTTTTATCTTTCTCTTCTCTAGAGTCACCAAGCGTGGTTTTCATTGTGGTCATCATCTCTGAAGTTGTCAGAGAAATTAGTTCTGATTTGATTTTTTTCTAGAACCTCATTCAATTGCATTGTTGTTACCACTTCAGAGCGGCCAGGTGGGTGGCTTTCAGACTGTCCCACCTCATTGCCCTCTGGGTTTACTTTTGGTTAACTGGAGGTCTGGGGTTGCATCTTTAAGTGTCTTCTTATTTTCTTTTATTTTTTTAGTTTAATTTCTGAGGTAATGCTTATACATTTTCTATGGTGAGTTGCTTTATTGCTACTATTTAGAACAATTAGGAAATGACTACTTCTCTGAGGTATCATCCAGGTGTAGCTGGTTTTTGGTTTTGAGTCTATTGCAGGATCCTACCTTTTCAGTTTGTTCGTGATGAGAAGTTGCTGCCTGTTTGGCCTGTCCCTTGTTCTTTGACACTCTGCCACAGTATTTTCTGTGACCTTTAATCAATCTTAATCTTGGAATACCAGTTTAAATAAACTGTTTAGAATAATTATGTCATTTTTTTGGCTATCATGGTACCATCAGCAACGACAATAACATCGAACACAGCCTAGAAAATGACAACTGAGCTAACTATTAATTTGCCACCTTTAACCATATGAAGTAGATCTCTGGTTATATAACAAAATCTAAAATTAACCAGAAAATTATATGCATTATACAAATCTTTCATATGTTAATTTTGCCCTCAGTGGTTAAAATATAAAGTGGTTAGGGATAAAATAAAGAAGTGATGTCTGTATGTGTTATCCTGAGCACACACTTTGAAGATATCAATATGCCAAGCAGCAACTACTGTTGGTTTTCTGATGCTTTGTCTATAATTCAATTCTGATCTTACCGTTATTGTACTACTTTGTGCCTCTTTGTTAATGCTTTTCAGTTTCTTTTTTTTTCTTTTTTTCTCTGTTGTTGAGATGGTTAATTGTCTGACCAATTTTGCATGTCTGTATCTGTGTTCATGTATATACACTTCGAAGATATCAATAGGTAAAGCAACAACCATTGCTGAGTCCATGTCACATTGTCTGTAAATCAGTTTTGATTGTACTCTTTCTTATGCTACTTTGTGTCTGTTTGTTAATATGTTTTTGTGCTTTTACTTTTAAAAAAAATAATAATAATAAAAAAATAGAGAAGTGGAAGGAGAGGAAGAGATCAGAAGTAAGGCTGTTAGACAAAGGGGAATAATGCTAACTTTGGGAAACTGGTGCAGAAGATTGGACTGAAAGAGAGAAGGATGAGATACAAAGAAGAACAGAACTGAACCACAGCCACAAAGAAGCTAGAAAACACACTCACACTCATTAAAAACAAGATCCAACAACGAAGGAGCAAATAAATGAAAACAAAAGCACAACAATAAAAACAAAAAAAGAAAGAAAGAAAAAAGTAAACTTTCAGGTTTATCTCTGATGTCACTGGTAGACAATGTGTGGAGACACTCCAGATCAGTGTTGATTTACCCCAGCAAGCCAGCGGTAGCTTTTTGGCAGGGTTCTGGATAATGTCAGCAAGCCTGTACCATCTGACAAGGACCAGCCTTATTCAGCCTGAGGCCATGGATCAATGGGTCTGAACCCAGCTGGGAGCCACTAGATGGAGTTGGCATCTTCTCTAAGCTCAGTCTCTTGTTTTGGCTTCTGGCCAACCACTGTCTTGCATGGGATGACTGAACCCTCAGCACTCAACACCAGCTAGTGCAGTCCTTCATGTCTGCTGCTCACCTCCATTGCTGCATCTCTCCATAGAGGTTTCTGGGGTCACCATATGTCCACAGGCTGAGTCACTCCTCTTGCACAGTGAGTCCCATGTCAGGCAGAAGGTGCTGCTGGCAACCTCTTTCTTCCTTGAAATTTCGCTCTTTACTCTCTTCATGAACTTTAATTCACACTTCAGATCCTTCCTGAGTCCAGGGGAACCACTTCGCTCCTCCTTGTCTTCCTTGAGTTGCTACATTCCAGTGTCTGGACGGTAACTCTCAGAGAGGCTCTTTCTTTGCTACTTACCACTCTGCCATCTTAGTTTCCATTGTTATAAATTTTCATCTACCTGCTAATGTGTACTCACACACATAATGAGATTTTTGCTCTTCTGTGTGTGTTGTAGACAAGGGGAATGCTACTTCTCTGTTGTCACTTGACAAGTGAAGGCAAGCGGAGAAAAAATGAAGAAATTTAAGAGATTTGCACAGTTATACAACAGCTTAGCCAAGACTAAGCAAAGTTTCATGGTTAAGTACTTTTCTCGACACAAGCTGCTGCGTAAAACAAGCCATCTTCTTAAAAACTCAGTTTAATGATAAATTATTAGAATTCAGACAAGGCAAGCTGAGCAAAGGGACTATCCTAACCTGTCTCACTGTTTCTACCACAAGGTCTCCAATTATAACAGATTACACTAATCCATTATTACTATTTGCTATGGGCTCCTGGAGTTAAATTGAATGATAATTAGTGATGGTTAATGTCTATCTTATCATTCCCTTGGTCAGTCTTTACTGAATTATTGCACACTCACTAACAAGCCTACCAGGAAGCCACAGCCGTGATCCTCTTTTTTTAGGCAGATGAAGAAACTGAGGACCAGAGTTTCAGTAGCTAAAGAAAAATTATAGTGTTTATGAGTGGAAAAGCTGAGATTGGAACTCAGACCATGACTTCAAAGTTTTATCCTGTATCCCAATGTTATTTTAGGTATTAGATGTATATTAAGATGTTTTAAGATTCAATGTCTTAAACAGAGCAAGAAGCTACAAATTAGATTGGAAAGAGTGTAAATCTTGATAATTATACAACACAGGGGCTGCTCCAACCCCACTCCCTACCCTTGTTAGAGTGAGGCAGAGAGAAATTTGATAGTAGGAAGAGAGGAGGGAAAATAGGAAGAGAAGACCAAAAAAGAATTAAGGTGTGCTATGTGTGTATGTCGACCAGTTTCCCACAGTGACTATAATCATCATATACTGCAAATGTACCAATAAAAATAAAAATAAAAAACAAAGAGACAATATTTTAAAACGTAAATTCTGGTTATTCTACTATCCAAATAAGTGGAACCCTCAGCAAATCATCTTGTCAAGGGTTCAGTTTCCTTATTTGTAAGAGAGTTAATTTATACTAGGTCACCATTGAGATGCTCTTATGGGTTGAATACTATTGGCTAATGTTTCTCTGATTACGGTTTATCAAGTTTGCTGTTTTTGTTTCTCACAGCAGAAGGATTCCTCTTCCTCCCTACATGTGCCTTTTTTTTTGCTGCTCTTCTAAAACTTCTGAGGTATCTGATATTCTGAACAAAAATCATCCCTGACTGCCCTAACTCAGGGAGCCAATGTTGAAGGATAGTTCATAAATAAGCAGGTGGGGCACAATGTAAGGCTACCAGAGGTGTGAAGAGCATAGGTGAATCACTCACTTCCAGGATGAAAGAAAGAGAGAGAAGGAGAGAGAGAAAGCAAGAGAGAGAAGAAGGAAGGAAGGAAGGAAGGAAGGAAGGAAGGAAGGAAGGAAGGGAGAAAGAAAGAAAGAAAGAAAGAAAGAAAGAAAGAAAGAAAGAAAGAAAGAAAGAAGAGGGAGAGAGAGAAAGGGGAGAAGGAAGGAAGGAAGGAAGGTAGGTAGAGAGAAAGAAAGAAAGGACGAAAGAAAGAAAGACAACAATTTTGAGAGAAAAAAAGGAATCCACACTTTTAAAAGAATCTTAAAGCAACCAGGATTTTACACTCCTTGTTTCATACCCACCAAAGAGCTGTTCCAGACTACAGATGTCCAAACTGCTGCAAAATTGCTCTGTTTAGATCAAAATTTTGAGTCTAAAGAAACCACAATAGTCAGCCTTCTGTTATTGTGACAAAATGTCTGGGATAATCACCTTACAAGAGATGTAAGCTGGGCATGGTGGTGCACACCTCTAATCCCAGCACTTGGGAGGCTGAAGCAGGAGGATCACTGTGAGTTTGAGTCCAGCCTGGGCTACAGAGTGAGCTTAAGTCCAGCCTGAACAGCATAGCAAGACTCTGTCTCAAAGAAACAAAAAACAGAAAACAGAAACAAACAAACAAACAAAAAAGACGAAAAAAAGACAAGTTGTATTTGGCTCACTGTTGAAGAGATTTCCATAAACGTTTGCATGGCCCTGTTCTTTTAGGCCTGCAGCAGCACAGTACATCGTGAAGGGAATGCTTGTTTACTCAGAGCCTCGGGAAACAAAAGACAGAGGGAAGAATGTGCAGGGTTCCAATATCCCCTTCCAGGATGGGCCCCAAGGCTCTTTCTCCAGCAGGGCCCCACTTCTCAACAGTTCCAGTACTTGGTAGTCCCACAGAATAGGGACCAAGATTTCAACATTTTGAATGGGGGACATTCACAATACGAACTATTGCAGCAATATATTCTGAATGAGCAAAGAGGAATCCAGAAGTATACTGCTAGATGGGGGCTTTTACAGAACTTTAAAACAGAAATTCTTAGATTGGCAAGTCATAACAATAGATTAGGAGCTAATAAACCTAAATGGAATTGTGTTTTCCTCTTGAATTTTCTTTCTTGCTAAATCAAGAATACTCAGTATAGTGAAGAAATTTAATTTTATTGCAAATTATTCTTAGAATGCAAAGAATGTCCTAGAAAGATATGTGAAGTTCACATTATCCAAGGAGATAAAGATTTGAAAGAAAGGAGGTGGCTCAGTTATGGTATTTTTATTCCACTTTATAGTAATTCTACTTTTTTTAAACCAGAAGAGATGTACACTCTTGTATTACTAGCATTTTTGTGTTCAAAATTTCAACATTTAAACAGAATTATACAGGATTTAAATATCTATTAAATCAATTAATAAACTGAATTATTTATGTGGCAGCTACAAAAAAATCTTGAAACCACAATGAAGGCACTGAGCCCTTTTAATCATACTTGCATTTGGTTTGGGGAATGATTAAATGTCCACTTTTCCATATAAAAACAAAGTGATGTCTTTTGAAAATGATCAGAAATACGCAACAAGCCAAAAGAGAATAGGAAGAAATAAGTTGGAATGAGCTAATAGCATGAGGCAAATTATAGCTCAAAAATAAATTAGAAGGTGAAACTAGGATAAAAGCTGTATTTACCAAAAATTAGATAAAAGTGTTATTTGTAGTTTTAAACATATATTATTTCCCAGGCATTAAGGCTAGCCCATTTGAAATATTGTCTTGTAAGACTAACTTTTGTCCTTAGAAAGGAAAAAATCCAAATGTACAAAGGGACATAAAAGGAGATTTCTAGGTTTGTTTTGTGTTGTTTTTCCCCATTTTTTTGTGAATAATCATACATTGCTTTGCTTCAAGGAAATTATATGACTCTTGTGCACCTTGGTACTTTTTAATGTGAAAATATGTTATGATTCTTTTCCTTTCACTACATACCTTCTTGATGTACTTCACGAGTGACATTCTATTTTATGGACATGCTGTAATTTGTTTTAAGAATCTATAATACAAACAAAGCATGTTAGCCTTGTTTCCCTTTACAGTAAAAATCCTATACAGATATCTTTACTGATTTGGGGACAGATATCTACAGAACAATCTCTTTGAAACATTAAGTTCAAAGAAATAAGTATTTACATTTTTGATAGTTTTTGCTAGACTGTCTTTAAATATTTTCCCAAATGAGATTCATACTAAGAAAGTATGACAATTCCTTTTTCCCTTGCCATTTACTAGTGGCTGTCTTGATAATTTTCATCCTTGTGGTATTCATATGTGAGATGACTCGTTTTGTATGCTTCTGTGGGTAAAACTCATCATTTCTCTTATTTGCTCAAACTTCACTCCTTGTCCCCACTTTCCTACTAGATTGCAGCTCATTTTCTCTCTGTCTTGCAAGATACCTTGTATATTAAGGAAATTAGCTTTTGTCTGTGTTTTAAACCACCACCATAATCCCCCCATTTGAAGGTTTTTCACTTTGGTTATAATGCCATATACAGTACAGAATATTTGATTTTTAAAATAAAGTATTTAACATAAATTAACTACGTATTTACTCTGTGCTAAGCAAACACTGGCAACCAAAACAGACACTGACCTTGTATAAACCTTAAGAATAGTGTGCAGAAGCAAACGCTGACCCACTAATAAAAAAGCGTACCATTTCAAATGGAGGAAAAGTACCAGAAGCAGTGTTTTCCTGTCTAGCTTCTTGATTGTGCATGCTCTGTATTTCTCATACTGTAATTATGGTTTGGAGATTTTGTGGTTTGCTGCTCATACATTTAAACAAACATTTACTTTGGGATAGAAAGTTATGAAGAGGGATCCGGGGAAGATGGCGACCGGGTGAGCAGCAAGGGAGCGAACCTCCTTAATAAACACCACCAGCTCGAGACAGACTTGGTGAGCGTGAATGCCGGAACCTCGGCTGGGAAGTTTAAACTGGGCGTATTTCTCTGAGATGCCGGGGGAGATGTGGTAGGGCGGACCAGGCTGCCGGGGCGAGACGTGG
>PVLD010031668.1:0-15459 GCA_004027595.1 Dinomys branickii | reverse complement strand
CACAAATTGCTATGGCAGGAGGTGGAGAAGCACTCGTCTTCAAAGACAATAATTGGCAAGCCCTTCCAGCCAATGGGTGTCTGTCTGAGTAGGCGGGGTTACACAGCGAACCGCCAGGCTCTGCCTCGATAGAGCGCATCCACGTCCAGAGTCCAGAGGCTCGGGCAAGACTTCAGGGCCACTCCCAGGGGGCAGACAGACTGCCCGGCTTGGCCCAGGCTCCCCACATCCCTGCGGATGTCTAGGCCCTGCCCTGACGCCACCCCCTCACTGACAGAGGCCCAATCCAGGTCTTCAGAGTTCTTATGCAGCCCGGAGGGAGCCCCCGACTCAGGCTGCTCAGCTTCCCATTCCCCAGCAGTGGGTTGGCAGGGTCATCATTTTATTTCAAATGTCTCAGGGCTCAAACTCCAACAGCAGAAGGGGTCACTTCTCTGCCAACGTCCTGGATTGAAATGAGGGAAGGGCAGTCCAGTCACAGTAGATAGGTAACAGTTGCATGGCAGACGGGGGAATTCTGCTGAGATATAGGAGCTGGGACTACCTACACTCCATTCTGATAACCACCAAAAGCCAGCCTTATCCCTAGCTACAAAGGACTGGAAACGGCCCCATGTGCTGTGACTGGTGGCACAAACAGGCAAACAGTGTTGGCTGGTGGCAGGACAAGGGCACTTCCCCTGCCCTATTACTGATGTATAGGAGGAGTCAGTGGTGTGGCCAGGATTAGCACTAAATTCAGCAGTAATCCTACTGTACGCTTCATGGGGTTACTCAGTACAGATTCTGGCTCTGACTAGTGAACACAGAACTGGGAGCACTGGAAGAATTTTTCTTTTTCTTTTTTGGGAGTTGTTGTTTAGGTTTTGATTTTTATTATTTGTTTTCCCTGTCTTCTCTCTCTCTCTCCTCAATGGTCTTTCTTGATTTTTTCTTGATATTTTCATGTGAATGAACATTTTCTCTAGTCTTGTTGATTTGTCTCAATAGTCTTTTGCTTTCTCCCTCATTATTTCTCTCCTGTTCTCTTTTCCAGCTTATCAAAGTTTGGGTGATCATCCTTTGTCCTTCAGCCTTGCTTCTATAATATTTCTCTTGAGTTATCTCTATTTTTGCCCCTATTTGTCTTAATGTCCCCTTTCCCCAGGATAAAATCACTCTACCAAGGGAAAACTGCAATCTAACAAGTTCCTGGTTCATGTTGGATATTGTTATATAACCATAGATCTTGCTCCTGTGGTTAGAGATACCAAACTAGCAGTTACCACAGTTTTCAGGGTCTAGACTATGCTTTATGATATTGTTATTGCTAATTATACTGTTTTAGCCAGGATACCACTGCTACTATAATCAGTTGTTCACCCTTGTATGATAACTCTGTGATAGTCTTGGGGCCTAACCATCCCTACAGTCAAGTGAAAAAGGACTGGTGCTAAGCCAAATAGATGGAAACTTCTCATACCCAATAAAGTGCGAAGAGAGGATCTCGAGACAGACACAAAGACCAAGAGCCAGCTACACCTAGAAGACATCTCAGAGGAGTAGATATTTCCTAAGGAAGCCTTGATATAAGTGATAAACATACTCAACATGAGAAAAATACAAGCAACAACAAAGAAAACAAATTAAAAAGAAAAAAATTACAAAACAACAAGACAGAAACAAAATGCAATCCAAGACTTCTAGTCTACCCAGGACAAATCCAGGGGACAGTGAGATATGGAAAATCAGAAGCCACTCACCTGAAATTTCTGCAGTGACAGCAGCAGAATAAAAAAAAATATGAATAAGGCTACAGGTGAAATCAGAACAGACATATAATCACACATGTAACAAAAGAGGTGATGTCTATAATGAAGGATTTGCTAAGAAAATATAGTGTACACATAGATAAAAAATATAGGAACACAAAACAATGATGAAAACCATGAATACCCAACATAGGAAAGAAATGGAATCCATGAAACAGATTCAAACAGATATCAGGATATTAAAAATTCCTTTGACAGTTAATAAATCAAATGAATGAATGTGTATACAGAATATCAGACCTGGCAGGGTTGCAGTTAGCAATCATGAAAAGAAAGATCTCAAAATAGTAAAATACCAAAAATAGCAAGGGATCATGAAAAAACAATTCAATAGCTGCAAGATGATGCAAATAACAACATAAATCGAGCGGAGTCAATGAAAAGTAAGAGTCAGCACAAATGACATAAAAAACCTGTTCACAGAAGTAATAACAGAAAACTTCCCAAATATGGAAAAAAGAATTTGACATACAGAAACTGAGGCATATAGAATTCCAATTAGCCATAACCAAAATAAATCTATACCTAGGCATAAAATAATCAAGGTTCCAGAAATTCAGCACAAGCACAGAATATTAAAAGCTGTTAAAGAAAAGAAACAAATCACCTATAAAGGAAAGCCCATCAGAATCATGGCAGATTTCTCAACACAAACCCTCAAGTCAAGGAGATCTTGGAATGAAGTACTTCAAATCCTGAAAGAAAACAACTTCCAACCCAGATTAATGTATCTTAATAAAACTATCTTTCAGAATTAATGGAGAAATAAAATACTTCTATGACAAAGAACGATTGAAGAAATTCATGACCACTGAACGAGCTCCACAAAGTGTTCTGAAATAGATTCTAGGAAGAGATAAGAAGGACCACAATTCCAAGAGCACCAATGCAAAGAAGTCATTAGGCAGGGCAAGGAATTAAACAGAGGGGGAAGACAGGGAACCATCAGCAATAAAATAATACAACATATATCAGTTATAATCATCAATGTAAATGGTCTCAAGCCACCAATCAAAAGAAACAAACTGGCAGAATGAATCAAGAAACAAAATCCAACAATACCCTGCAAGAAATACATTTAATCTAAAAAGAAACTCATAGGCTGAAAGTGAAAGGATGGAAAACAATTCTCCATGCAACAGGAACCCAGAAAAAAGCAGGGGTACCTATTCTATTTGCAGATAATGTGAACTCAAATCAAGAATGATCAAAGGAGATAAAGATCACTATATACATGTTAAGAGAAAATTCCAAGAAAAACAGATTAACAATCAAATATATATGCACCAAATACCAGTACACTCAATTATATCAAGCAAATATTAGTGGACATGAAAAATCAAATAAGCATAAACACAACTGTAATGGATTACCTTAATATCCCACCATCACAAATAGATAGCTCAAGTAAATAAAAAATCAACAAAGAAATATCAAAACTGAACCAAACCTGTGAAGAAATGGACTTAGTAGATGTGTACAGAGTGTTTTATCCCACACCAACAGAATACACATTATTTTCAGCTGTGCATGGAACATTCTCCAAAATAGACCACATACTGGCCCAAAAACATGTTTAAGTAAGTGCAAAGGAATTGAAAATATCCTATGCATATTATCTGACCACAATACAATGAAATTGGAAATCAGTGGCAAAAGAAACTACAAAAACTCCATGTCTTAGTTATTTTTCTCTCATTGCTGAGATAAAATACCCAACATCCAGAGTTAAAAAGGGAAAGTTTACTTAGCTCACATTTTGTAGAGTTTTCAATCCATAATTTGCTGGCTCCAAGACAGGGTGGCACATGGCAGAGGGGCAAAAGTTCATGGCAGCAGAAAACAGAAAGCAAGAAGAGTAAAAGGGGGAGCCAGGCCTCTTTCTGTACCTTATATTATATCCAGTATACCAGGATTAGAGAGGTGTCAATCCAATCTTTGGGCTGACCCAGCAATCACCCACCCTGAATCCCAGCATTCTTAATCCCAGAATTGCATGCTCCAGGTTCAGCCACCACTGAAAAAGCTCTGTGACAGCCTGAGGCTTTGGGGGGACATCTAGACACAAACCATAATACTCTATGAACATATGGAAATTAAATAATATCTAAAATAACACCCTATTGAAAAACCAATGTGTCACAAACGAAATTAAAGAAGAAATTAAACAGTATCTACAATTAAATGATAAAGGCAATACCATATACTAGAACATATGGGATGCAATGAGAGCAGTCCTAAGAGGAAATTTATAGCAGTGAATTCTCATATCAGGAAAACAGAATAAGATTAAATAAACAACCAAATGCTGAACATTAAACTTTTAGAAAAAGAAGAGGAAGTCAAATCCAAAGCTTGTGTGAGAGAGGAAATTATAAAGATCAGTGTAGAACTTAATGAAATTGGGACTAAGAAAACAATACAAAGAATCATTGAATCAACAAGTTGGTTCTTTGAAAGATTAAATGTAATTGACCAGTCAACTTTATCAAAAAAAGGGAAAGACTAAAATTTACATAATTAGAAATGAAAAGGGTGAAATCACAGTGGATCCTGCAGAAATCCAAATCATCAATACCTACTTCAAGAACTTACTCTAATAAGATGTAAAACATAGAAGAAACAGACAGATTCCTAGGTACATATGAATTACCAAAACTGAACTAAGAGACATATCCAGGTAAATGGATGCACCTTGAGACCATACTACTAAGTGAAATAAATTGGACACGTGTGTGTAAATATGGCATTGTCTCCTTGGTGTGAGAAACTGAGAGAGTAAAAAGGATTTAAATGTAAAATAGGTTTTGTGAAATAGGAAGAAATTGTTCAAAAAGAGGAACTAGGGAAGGGGAAGGGGGAAAGAAAGGAAAGGAAAAGATTAAAAATAAAGGATGAAATGGAAACAAAACTTTGTAAATAGGAAGGGGATAAGGGGTTGAAGGAAGGGGAGGGAATTAGGAAAAAGAGGAGTCAGAATATATCATACACAGGTATCAATTCTCCATGAGAAATATGATAATTATATATACCTAAATTGTACCAATGAACTTAATTTTAAAAAGAGAACATAAAAATTCTAAATAATTCAGTATCAGTCAGTGATACTGAGACAGAGTATCAGAGTTTTGAGACAGAGTTTTGAGACAGAGTCTCTCTATACAGTTCAGGCTGGCCTTGAGCTCGCTTTGTAGCCCAGGCTGGCCTTGAACTTGCATTTTTTTATTTAAAAGAGAAAAAATAACAAGAAAGACAAAAATAAAACAACACAAAAACAATAAAAACAATACAGAATTTCAAAATAAGATGATAGGAAGTTAGCAATGGTTGTTGTATCACATATAGTTATCTTCAACAAAGTTGCCCAGGTTACCAGATGTAAGAATGCAAGATTGATCAAACAATTAAAGAGAATAAAAAATAATAAAAAATTAAAAGCAATACAGAGCTTCACTAAATAAGATAGTAGGAATTCAACAGTAGTTGTTATAGTGCATATTGTTGTCTTCTCACTGGTTGTTCAGACTATCAGATATAAGCATGCAAAATAGGTCAAACATTTAAGCATTAACTATTCCTTTCAATAAACCAATAGACTTTTATGGGTAAATGGATGCAACTAGAAACCATACTCAGAAGTGAAATAAATCAGACCTGCATGTGTAAACATCACATTGTCTCTCTAGTATAAGAACCTGGAAGAGTAAATAAACCCAGAAAGGTGCAACAGATATTACAAAAGAGAATGAAATTGCTCAAAGGGGAGGAACAACTGGGATGAGGGAAAGTACAAAAGAAAGAAAGAAGGAAAGAAGGAAGGGGGAAATATCTATCTATCTATTTATCTATCTACCTATCTATGTATCTATATATATGTATAAGATAGCTGGGATAATTGTACTGCTGATGTCTATTGGTTTATTGTTATACAGATTTAATGCAATCCCAGTCAAAATGCCATTAGTATGTCTCACAGAACTAGAGAAAATATTCCTAAAATTCATTTGGAGCCAGAAGAGACCTAGAATAGCAAAAACAATTCTGAGCAACAAAGGAAAGTTGAGGCAATTACAATCTCTGAGTTGTAACTATACTACAGAGCTACTCTAATAAATCAGCATGGTATGGGCAAACAAACAAACCAAAAAACCCAGACCTGAGGATCAATGGAACAGATTTGAAGATGCAGAAACAACTTCAAACACACTCAACCACCTTATTTTTGACAAAGAGGCCAAACGTGTTCACTAGAAGAAAGATAGCTTCTTTAATAAATGGTGCTGGAAAAACTGGCTTTCCACATGTTGAAGACTAAAACTAGAACCATGTCTACACCATGAACTAAATTAAAATAAAAATTGATCAAAGATCTAAATATTGAAACAGAAACACTAAGCCTGCTAGAAGAGAGAATGGGTAGAACCACTGGAACTACTATAGGGATGGAGACACACAATCCCTTTGGAGCTCACAACTTAGCACAGATTGCTTGGATGTTCCACATGGAACTACAGGACTTAATGTTAGCATTGATGGAATTTGGACTTGCTTTGGTCCCAAAGCCTCATATCCCCATTTGTACCTTGTGGAATGGTAATGTTTATCTTGTGTCACTGAATGTTGGAAATGCTTAACTTCATTTGTATAGGGGCTCACAGCTAAGAGTTTGCCTTACACCTCTGAGGAGACTTAGGACTTAGACTTTTCAGCAATGCTGAAACTGTTAGAACTTCAGTAACTCTTAGAGATGGACTAAAATGCCTTTTGCATAAAGGTATGTACATGAGCCTTTGAGGGACCAGGGGCAGAATGTTATGGTTTGTGTCTAGATGTCCTCCCAAAGCCTCATGCTGTCATGGAGCGGGCTTCTAGAGTTTTTGACTGGTTCATGGTCCAATGCTGGGGTTATGAGTGTAAGTAGTACAGCCACACTGCGGTGGGTCACCTACATACAATATAGGGGAGGGAAAGAAGCTTTCTCACTGCTCCTTCCTTTTTTGATCTTGTTTTTGCTGTCTTCCCCTGCCATGAACTGTTGCCCTCTGCCATGTACCACTCTGCCTTGGAGCCAGCTGAGTATGGACTGAAACCTTCACAAACTGTGACTTAAATAAATCTTTTCTCCCTTAATTTTGGGCATTGGGTATTTTGTCTCAGCAATGATATAAAAGTAACCAAGACAATAGGATAATACATTTTGAGTCTATGCTGCATGGTAGCCAGTATATTTTTGTCCTTTTGGAGAAAAGCAGGTCATTCATTCAAATGATCTACCAATTCACATTTGTTGTGCCAGGTGCCACTGTGAAAGGGCTGGAGAGATGACAGCCTTCTCCTCCAGGAGTTCACTGTGTGTGGGGTGTGTCTGTAGAAGAAATACCAGAACACAGTGCAATGGGGGGAAGGATGGCACTCATGCCATATCCCTGTAGGAAACCCGTTTTGTCAGGAAAGCATGGCTGCTCTCTCGCTAATGTTTCTGTTCTCCTGCCTCAATGAGGACAGAGAATTATGACTAGATGTTACAGTGGTTCATAGTTTTAAATTATATGAGGGATTTTGAAAGGGTCATATCACCCATCCCCCATGGAACAGTCACTAGGGTGTGCTCACAGAATTTAGTTAAGGTGACCTGCAAACTCCTCATTCTTCCCTCTGCCTCTTGGATTAGCCATGAGAAATAGCCTGGTGTTAGAGGTGGGCCTCGATGAAAAGAAGTTATTTCTTTCAGAAAGACCTGGAATGTAATTCGGTGACAGCTGAACATTCTGTAGCATCTTTGGTGGAGTGTACAGGGAGGGACAGAAGAAAAACCCCTTTGGCTGATTTTGATCTCTTGAGGTCCAGAAATTTATGCCATATAATATATATTTAAAAGCATGATAAAAATTCAGTGAGTGTTCAAGTTTTTTAAAAAAATTATTAGAGTAAAAGATTCCCATTAATCCCCCCCTTGAAATACTCTCCATGACCACTTCCTAAAGCAGTTCTGGGAGTCATCTTTTGTAAGGGTCTTTTGTTGTGCTGTTGTGGCTGCCTCTATGTCCTGATCGATCCAAAACACTTAAAATTCATGGTCATTTGGCTCTGGGGATGAATCAGAGGTTTCATGGTGCCAGGTCTAATGAATAGATTGGATAAGGACACCCCATAATGTTTTTATTTGACATAAATTGCCACACTAGAAGCAATATGTGACACAGACCCTTGTGGTGGAGGATAAAACCATTTGCCTATTTCTCAAGCCATTTTCTAGACTCATTATTTTTGTCAAATAAAAATATGACCTCATCCACCTTATTCACTGAATATGGCATCATAAAACCTCTGGCTCTTCCCAAAGACAAAATGACCATGGAAAGTGAAAGTTTTGAAAGATTCAGGACTTTGAAGCAGCTGTGACAGACAGTACAATTAGACACACAAGTGAACTTCCAGAACTTCTGAAAGTGGCAAGAAGAGTGGGTTTGAAGCCAGTGGGAATATTTTGAGGAGGGTTACTAGTGATGCAGCTTTCACAGTAATCCTTTTTAAAAAATTTAAACATTTACCATATTTTTATCATATTTCATATGTGTATATATTAATATATAAACATAATATATTAATATCATATGTATGCACATATGGTTTTGCCCAACATAGATACAATCAAAGTAGGCTGCACATGAGTTTGGCAAGATTCTAAAACCATTCTTAACAAATATTTATTGAACAAGAGGACCTAACCCCAGTCCTACATTGACCCTCACATACCTCCTTCATTCCAGGAGCATCTTTTTCCCATCATTATCTCACAGGTAGCATAATGGTAGATGCAGTTGAACTGTATTTAACAAATGTAGGTGACTCTTATGGTGAGGAGAGTAGTTGGTTGGTTAACTGAGAAAGTACATCAAATTAGACTTTTTAAAATCTAACACTTTTATTTAACTTAAAACATGGACATATATACTCACATCAACTTTATCTCTACTATCTTTCCGTTGCACAAGATATATTGGTTAGAGATCTTCAACATTTGCTTTCATAAACCACGTCCTTAATGCACCGACAACGACTTCCAGCTTTTTCTTTAAAACTTAGAGATGTGACAACACAGTAGTAGCATAGAGATGCACTAAATTTGAATTGTCATCTCCCAAACCTTCACAGCAATCCAGTCACCTTTGATTTGATCAATAATCTGTTTTAGAGACTACGCATGTATGCCACATCTGTTCGAAGTATTCAATTTAATGTTCATGTACAGAGGAATCTTTTAGTGTACTGCTTTTTAATAAATTTGATCAACTTTTAATAAGCTCCAGAATTATGCTAACAAGTACGTGGGTCTCCTCCTGCCTGGCCCGACAGCCCTGACTGTTTAGGCTTCTCCTCGTGTATTCTTATAGGCCTTTCCCCCGTCAGAATCTGTGTACAGCAAATCCACCCTTGCATCTGCTTCTAGCAAGATTTCCAACAGACACAGTGTCCAGTTCAGTTAGAAAAATGGATGACAACTGAAGCAAAACATCAGTTAAGCTTTCAGGAGGTTTCCCGAGATGAGAGTCCACATTAGACGCAGTCTGTGGTGCCTAGGTGCATGCTTTCATCCTTTGTAGTCGGAACTGTTCACAAAGAGAACTCTGAAACCTTCTAGTACTTTTATTTTTTGAGACCTAGTCCTATTCTGTTGTTCAGGCTGAGCTCAAAATCCTGAACTCAAGTGATCCTCCAGTCTTAATCTCTCAAGTAGTCCCTTCTAGTATTCCTAAACATAAAGAAAAGCTCAGTTGTCTAGTACATACTATTAAACTAAGCCAAGAACCTGATCATATGTTCGTCAAAGGTTTTTCCATTAATATAAAATATTGGTAACCACATAACTGCAAAATGGGAGAAGAAGGAATCTTGCTAACCAAACCATTTTTCTTTCAGTGAAGGGTGAATTTATAAAGTTTAGATAAGTCTTATAAAGACCACACCAAAGAGGGCTGTGAATTAAGTAACCAGAACTTGACAGTTGGACTCAATTAACCAGAGTCAAACACAGTGGTTTACTAATTACCGCATAGTCCTGGTTGGTACAGTGCTGGACCAACTCTGGCATGGAGATCTTTACAGGCTACCAAGGCTTCCCTCTATAGAGTGTCCATTCGAGGTGTTGCAGAGGGTGGCACAGGGAATGGCCCAGGTGTCCCTTTGTGTATGTGTTTCCCATGTTGACTTGGGTATGTTACCTACTGTGTTGTTCCAACCCAGCTTTGAGGTAGTAGATACATACTCACACAGAAAGCTAGAGCAGAGCTACCTGGGGATAAATCTCTACAGTTAGCAAATCTGTGGTCAGGTGAAAAAAAGGCCTTGGAGTTTTCAGGTGGAAGGATTTTAGGTAATCACTTGGGGAACTTGATACTTTCTGAGGATTCTGGAAGGCAGCTGAAGGTCCTACCTTCCTCCCAAACCCTCCGTACCAGTAGTTTTCCAAGGTGGCAGTACTGTCCCCCAGGGATTATTTAGGAAGTGTGTGTGTAAGAGGGGCTGTTGTCACAATTGGGGAACCTAGAACCTAACTGTTTTACATTAAACATAACTCCTTATGGCTTTAACCTACACTAGCATTAGTCCACTTGGGAGGCCATGGGTGATTTCAAAAGGTGAGGTCCCAAGGTTAAAGAACACATGTGTGCAAGACATGAGCAACAGCAGCAGGCAGCATGGAGCAGAGCAGAGCACAAGGGCACAAGAGAGCAAGAGCTAGAACCACCTGCGTCTTTATAGTATAATTCTTATACAGCTTGTTATCTCATATTTACATTCTTACACAGTGCTGTAACCAGCGCATGTTTACATGCGCTAAGTCATGGTTACATAATTGTATCCTGTGTGCCTGCAATAGCCAAGCGGGGTCACATCCTCAGGTGTCCTTAGACACCCCTGAACTTTGAAGCAATCTGAGTGGTCCCGTACACTAGTTATATGTAAAGTAAGAAACAATTATGTTTGGTTGGAACTTCAGTGAGAGTGTTCCATCTATACAGTGTAGTTCATGATACAGTATTTGAGTCACCAACACTTAAGTCTGTTTGTGGCTGTCATAACTAGTGCAATACATTAAGAACAAGCACCATACTGGTTTCTAATGTCTTCTATCATAGTTGCCTGAGCATTTACACATTCAGATCCATATTAATTTACTATAGTGATTTTACTTTTATTTTTTGTATTATCATTAGGATGTTAGAGTGATTAAAATATCATGTGGGAAAGTTGTAGTATCTCTGTGTTATATTGTGGGACACTTAGGAATTACACAGTATTCCTTATAAAAAGAGGAGGCTTAGGTCTCATAGGGTTGAGAAGTGCTGTTCACATTGACTTGCAGCCTCCAGCAACTTGGCAGTGCTGGATAACAGGGACATTGATTGTATTCTGGACTTCTGCTGTGGATGCTGGCCTAGCACACTCAGGGCTGCTCTGGGTCTCCATATCCTGCTGCTGCCCATCCCCATCCCTCACAGGTTTGTTATGTTGGTCCAGCTCTAACCAGCTTCCTGGAGCAAGGCGCATGTGGTTAAATCCTAGAATGTTAAATGCTGGGTTCAAGCTCCAGTCTCATATCTAAGCAGCCCATTAGCTTTGCCTCACCCAAACAGACTGCAAAATGGAGGTTGGACACATTCTCCTGAATTCCAAAAGGTAAAAAACTTCCCTAGACCCAGGTAATTAGCAGTCTTCTTTACAGGCAGAATGTTAACTTGATAGGAACTTGAGGCCTGAAGAAGTGCCAGGGAAGTAGTTCCAAGAGCCTGCAGGAAGCAACACCTGGAGACGACCAGACCACATACACAAGAGCCTGGGGTGGCTCGGTCTTTCCCTGGAACTTCTGTTCTGCTACTCTGCTGTGACCGCTTTCTGCCAAGCCCACTGCCGTCACCGTCCACCCTTGGAGAAGGAATGTAACATTGTCCAGCAGAGCAGCTGGGAAGAGTGGCTGTGACTCAGGCTGGTCAGGCTGAGGCTCGCTGTGTGTTTCAACTGCTCCCCCTGCCGGGTCAGTTCAGAAATGCATAAGACACTTCAGAAGGGATGAGCAAGAAAGGGACGATTGACTGTTAGGGTCAAAAAATGCAGCATGCTGATGGCTCAGAACAACCTGTATAAGGAAAATATTATCATCCCCATTTCACACAGGGAATCTGAGACCCCGAGGTTGTATTCCTTTGCTCAGGTTCACGTTTGACTTCCAAAGCCTTTCGCTAACAATATGGAGGAAGCTGATGTCATTTGAACGCTATGTTAAATAATTTCACCTTCAACGTCTTATTTGGTGCAGGAGGGTTGCGAAGTAGGTGCTATCCTAATTTTTTAAAATGTGGGAGCTGAAACTTTCACAAACTTTGGGTAACTCATCCAAGATCTCAAAGTTGCTCGAAGGGAGAGTTCTGGCTGGCTCCCAAAGTTGACAGCCTTGGACGGAGTATTGGAGGTGGACATGTAGAGATGGAACAGTGCTACATCTGTAAGCAAGGACCTTGGTGCAGTAATAATTCTGAGTTTCCTGCCTCTCTTGCTATTTTCCAATGAGCAGGCATAGTTTGCTTTACCTAGCACAGTGAGAAAAGGTGCTTGTAAAAAATTCTGGTAAGCTGAAGTTTGTGTAGAAAGCTCATGATTACAAGATTCCATTGTAAAGTGCTTTGTTGTGAAGAATAAATGATAATTTAACTTTTTTTGAGGAAAACATGTTCATACTTTGCATTTCTTGCAATTAAAAAGATAAATTTCATTCATTCATATATGCTGTCCTTATACAAAAGAAAAAATTATAAATTAATTTGATTCACTTAGGCAGTAACCCAATCACACTGTCCCAGTGTGACTGCCTATTCCAGAAGCAAACGGAGGGCAGCTGGGGCAAATAGACTGTTTTCAATGCACTTCTTGAAAATGTGTTGCTGCATTGTGGAATATCTTTACATGCACAATGTAGAGTCTTCAAATTGCATCCTCTTCCCCTTCCCCCACTTAATATGATGTAGAGCTTTTACCATGTCAGAACAGATAATCAGTTTCAGTTTTTAAAAAGTGTTTTACACAGTGGAAATATCATAGTTTACATAATTCATTCTCTATTGATGGGCATTTGGTTTGTTTCCACGTTTGGGTTTTGTGTCTGTGCTATT
Organism: Dinomys branickii; assembly: GCA_004027595.1. NCBI lineage: Eukaryota > Metazoa > Chordata > Mammalia > Rodentia > Dinomyidae > Dinomys > Dinomys branickii. The sequence goes on along the minus strand of PVLD010031668.1, from coordinate 2,480 downwards.
ATAAACAATGCTGCATTGAACATCTTTGTGCATGCCTCAGTGCACATGGGTACTAGGACATGGAGGTGCCAGGCAGTAGGGTATGTGCATGCAAATATTAAAAAGTCAAATTTCCCTTCCAAAATGTGTGTACTTACAAGCAGTATCTGCCTTTCCCATTACCTTCACCAACTCTTCTATCACCTTTAAACTGTGTCATTCTTATGGAGGAGAGCCTTTAAAATTTTTCAGATATGTGTTTCTCTAATTGTTAGTGAGTCTGAATGTCTCTCACTATGTTTATCAGCTCATTTTGTCCTGAATTGTCTTCTATAGTCTTCTATAAAATTGTCTTTTTCTACTGTTTTACAGAATTGTTTTACTGAAATATTCTATTTTGATGTGGTCAAATTTTAATATTTCTCTTATAATTTTTATGAGTTGATTACAAAGGTTTTATGTATGGCAATATCCTTTACCATTGGGATTCTAGATAATATTTCTTTTAATAATTTTGTTTTTATATTTATGCTTAATTTAGTTGGGTTAAACCTGTGTTGATGGTGTGAAAGAAACACCAGACCTAGGGTTTTTTGTTTGTTTTTGAGACAGAATCTCACTACGTAGCCCAGGCTGGCCTCAAACTCACAGCAATCTTCCTGCCTCAGTCTCTTGAGTACTGGGTTTACAGGAAAGAGCCACCACATCCAGCCACACCTAGTTTTCCCAAATGGAATGGCTGTACTTTAACAGTGTTTATTAATGATCTATGCAAAACTTTACTATGTATTAAATTTTTCACTTTCTCCATATATATAATTGATTATATAATCAATAATATAGAAAATATATATTCTAACTTGACTGATTTTTCTATTATTTTAATTATGATGACTTTATGTTTTCTTTATAATATTCTTTAATATTAGATAGGGAAAATTTATTTGCTTTTTTTATTTAAAAAAATAAAAGTACAAAAACATACGAACAGACACCAATCAGCATAAAAAATAGTACAGCCACAACTAATCTACAGACAAGGTGACATGGTCTCAACAGTGGTTATTGCTTTATCCATTGATATCTTCGAAGTGTAAATATATGAACCCATATACAGACATGCAAATTTAGTCAGACAATTAATCTTCTCAACAACAGAAAAAATACAAAAACCAAAAATCCAAAGACAAAAGACAAAACAGGCAAAAAAAAAAAAAAAAACCACCAATAGTTGCTCCTTTGCATATTGGTATCTTCAAAGTGTGTGTTCAGGATAACACATACAGACATACAAGATTGATCAAATAACCCATCATTGATTATTCCTTAGCATTAAGTGATATAATACAATAGTAGAACCATGTTAGCCCTCCTGCTTATATGTATATTCATATATATATATATACATACATTTTTGCCTCTTTCTTTTCTCCTTTCCCTCATCCCATCTGTTCTTTGTTTTAGAACAGATTTCCTTCATGACTCTTAGTTTATATTCCCACCCTCGGGTTCTTACACCAGTGATACAATACGTTGCCTGCACATATATCGCTGATTTATTTCACTTATGAGGATGGACTCCAGTTTTGACCACTTGCCTACAAAGTCCCCAAAACTGTCTTTCTTTATAGCGGAATAATATTCCATTATATAGAAATGCCACAATTTTTTAATGCAGTCTTCTGTGGATGGGCACTTGGGTTGCTTCCACATTTTAGCTATTACAAATTGCGCTGCTATAAACATGGGTGCACATATGTCAGAGTGGTGGTATGATGTTTTCAGATCTTCTGGGAAAATACCCAGAAGAGGAATAGCTGGTTTGAATGGAACCTCTAGACCTAGTTTGCTGAGAAATCTCCAAACGGCTCTCCACAGTGGTTGAACCAGTCTGCATTCCCACCAGCAGTGTAATAGAGTCCCTATTTCTCCACAGCCTCACCAGCATCTGTTATTGGATGAATTTTTCATGCTGGCCAGTCTTACTGGGGTGAGATGAAATCTCGATGTTGTTTTTCTTTGCATTTCTCGAATGACTAAGGATGTGGAACATTTTCTCATATATTTATTTGCCATTTATATTTCTTTGTCTGAGAATTGTGTTTTCATCTCAGATGCCCATTTCTGGATTGGGTCTTTGAATTTGGACAGGTACATGTGTTTTAATTCTTTGTACGTTCTAGATAGAAGACCTTTGTCTGAGGGACATCCAGCTAGGAATTTTTCCCAATTTGTGGGTTTTCTTTTTACTTTGCTGGTGATTTCTTTAGATGTACAAAAACTTTTCAGTAGGATGAGGTCCCAATTACTGATTCTTTGAAGTGTTTCCCTTGCAGCTTCATTTTTGTTCATGAACTCTCTGCCTACTCCTATGTCTTCAAGATTTTTACCTACTTTCTCTTCCAATAGGTTTAGTGTTTCTGTTTTAATGTTGAGGTCTATGATCCATTTTGACCTGAGTTTGGTGCATGGTGATAGACTGGGGTCTATTTTCAGTTTTT
>PVLD010031667.1:0-15478 GCA_004027595.1 Dinomys branickii | reverse complement strand
CAAATTCTTAGAAAAAGAGCAACAAGCCAAACCAAGAGCCCAAAGAAGGGAGGAGATTATAAAACTCAGGGAAGAAATTAACGCAATAGAGATGAAGAAAACTCTACAAAAAATTAGTGAATCAAAAAGTTGGTTCTTCGAAAGAGTAAATAAAATTGATAAACCCCTAGCCAACCTTATCAAAAAAAAGAAGGGAAAGTAAATGTTATTCTAAGTGCGATCGGAAGCCACTAAGGCTTTTAAGCAGAGCAGGAACAGGATCTAATTTGCTGTTAACTGTGGCTCTCAGTTGTGCGGAACATGAGGTGTTGGAGCAGAGAAGAGAACAGAGAAACCAGGTGGGTGCTATCACCACATCTAGATAAGACAGGACAGTGGCCTGGTTTAGGGCGGCAGTAGGTGAGACTAAGAGAAGTGTACATATTGGAGGTAAGTTTTATAAACAATGTTGACAAGGTTGGTTGATGGAATTGATGAGGGAAGTAAGAGAAAGGGTGACCACGGATAACTCCTAGATTTGGCACCTGAGTGGATGCCCCTCCTTTAAGAAGAGAAAACTAGGAGGAACTGGGTTGTTTACAGACCTACCTCTTTCTCCTCAAAACTTGATGGAGCTAATAATCCACTTTTAATCCAAATTTTCCTCATAATGTCCCTAAAACTGTCCAAGTCTGGATCTAAATATTTATTTCCCAAAATACAGATTACTCAAAAAAAAAAATTGTCCTAACTCTCCCAGCCCACCTGTCCTAAGCCATTATCTTTCCACTAACAACCTCTCATTTGATAAATTATTAAGCCTAATGCTGTAATGTTAAGGGCCTAATTATCAGAAATGATTAACTGAATTAGATTAAAATTAAATTTAAGAAAGCCTCTCCAATATCCCTTTCCAAAGGGGTGCACTGCATTTTAGGACATGCCAGGCGATCCTGAGGCCCTCCCCTCATCAGCTGAGAAGTGTAGGTAGGATGGGGCCAGCAGAGTTTTGCGGATACTAGATTCCTTTGTCAGGGGCACCATCTTGGCTTCATTTTGGATCTCTTCCCTTTACCCCCTGACCTGCATTCAACCATTTATCAAAACCCTGACTCCGTTTTCACAGTACCACTGGCGTCTAGCACTCTCTGCATTACCTGTAGCTGCCTATAGTTATCTCTCCAAAGAACTGTGTGACATTCTTTTACATGATCTCAAGTTTCTTTCTCCCATCAGTGGCTCCCACACACTTACTCACAGAGCCCCGTTACCTCCCCAAAGTGCAGCTCTACAACCTCAATCATGTCATTACCCCATTCAGAGGTCTTCCTGGATCTCCCTCTCCCTCACGGCCCTGCTAAGTAGTCTTTCCTGACAGCTCAAGGCTTAAACACATAGACCTAGAAAATCATCAAGATTTCAGGGCAAAGCTCTCTCCAGTACAAAGACAACATAAGCTTAAAAATTCCAACTGAAGTGTTTTCTTGCTCCCTTATCATCTGGGTGTTCATGACATCTGGGAGCTCCCACCTTCTCTCATGACAGAATTTTGCTAGAGTCAAACAAGATGAGGAATCGGTAATGACCGGCATGCAGATAGCCCTAGTCAAAGGCCCTTCCTCTCAAGCCCTCCCAAAAGGACAACTCACCCTTAAAGACAATTCACAAGAACTACAGTGGACACTGTAGTGGACTGAATTGAGTCTTTCCCACAAATTTCATATACTGAATCCCTAAATTCCAATACGATTATATCTGGAAATAGGGCCGTTAGAGAGATAAAGTTAAATGCAGTCATAAACATGAGGCTTTACAGTGTGATAGGGCTGGATCCTTACAGGCCCTTGTAAGAGGAGGAAGACACACCTCTCACACACAGGTCTACTAACCCAGAGGTCAAGAATTTCAAAAGAAATAGAAAAGGTTACAAGTATATAATCCTAGCCTCATAGTCAGAGCCAGCCAAAGGATTTGAAAAAAGTATACTATTTCAAAATAGCTAATAACAAGTGTTTTTTGAAATAGGTAACAGAGAAACGATAAATATTTAAGGTGATAGATATTCCAATTACCCTGACCTAATCACTAAACATTGTACACATATGTTTAAATATTATACTGTATTCCATGGGTACAATTATTTCATGTTAATTAAAGTTAGAAAAGATTTTTAAAGTACTCTGGTTAAATGATAATGCTTGAAAATAAAAATTAATCATACAGACCCTTCTGTGTAAATAATAATGACTGAAAGCAAAATTAAATGCCGTAGACGCTCTCTTTCCCACTCCGTCTAAGTACATCGGGAGCCTCCCAACCTGGCTCTAATCTTGGCTCTGCCCTATCAAACTCTGTGACCTTGAACCAGCCACTTTACTCCTTTAAGCTTCAGTTTCCTCCGTTATAAGCTGAGGGCAAGAATCCCTTAGCCTTCCCCATAAGGGTGTCAACAAGCTGAAAAGAGGTAACAAATGTGAGAAACCTCTAGGAAAGTTTTGCCCCACAAAGGCAAGAATATTCTGAAGAATATTGATGACGTTTTTATACAGCCTATGTTTTTATTGAGGGTTTCCTGCAAAAGACAAAGTTGTCATTTTCTCTTCAAGGAAGCATAACAGCTCTAAAGGAAAATGCACTCTGCTAATTTCAGGAAGCTGGTTTCCTTGTTAATGGACTGCATGATACCCAGGATGTCCAGAACTCTGGAGACAACCTTCTGTGCCCTGCTTCTGTCCTTCTCTTTACGGGACATCAGGTGACACTAGGGCTTGCCTTGCGTCTCCTCTTGGCTATAGCGGACCTCTTCATTGGAATATCCTCCCAACGTTGATCCTCAAATTTCAGTATACATCAGCATATGAGATTCCCAGTTAAATCTGCATTTCAGAGAAGTAATGAATAGTTCTTTAGTATAAGTTTGTCCCATGCCATATTTGGGATGTGCTTATTACAAGTGTTTTGTTGGGACAGGGACATAGCTCAGTGGCATAAGCACTGAGGTCATGAGTTCGATTCCAGGTACCAATAAATAAATAAATAAACAAACACACATACAATATATTCTTTGTCTGAAACTGGAATTTAACTGAACATCCTTTATTTTTGTTTGCTGGTCCAACAGCCTTGATCAGAATCGCCTGGAAGGGTGATTAAAACCAATCACTCTTTCCAATTTAGTAGGTCGAGGCTAGGGATGTTCAAACCCTGTTTCTCTAACGAAGGCTCAGGTTTTGCTGATACTGCTGTTCTGACTGCCTCACTTTGAGAGTCTCATTTGTGGAACATAAGGAAGGGAAAGAGGGTCACGAAATTTACAGTGGCTCTAAGCGTTAGACCATGTGCTTCACATAGTATCGTATCCAGTGGCCACATAAGATCTGTAAAATTGATAATATTGTCATCTTTATTTTACAGATGAGGAGATCAAGGAGCAGAGGATCAGAGGGACTTGCCCGAGGTGCCACAGTCAAAGGTTACTGAGATACAGGGTGAACAAGAAGAGTCCCCAGCAGCAGAGTGACTTCCTTCTTCTCCCAGCTACTCTGTTCTCAACTTCCCGGAAGGGGCACAGTGAGGTGAGACGCTCCTATCCGCCCCTCTCCCTGTAAACTCAGGAGCAGCATGTGCTCATCTGTGCCATGATTTATTTCAGGTTCCTCCCTTGGCCTCTCGGGAACTTTTTCCTTTATTCTCTTTCCCCTGAGTACGATGTATTCTCAACAGGTGAAAGTTTATTTTTATGTTTTCATTAGTATGTGTCTGCAATATATAATCAATATATATTGCACCATGGGGAGTTATTATAAGTGTAGATATGTAACCGCACCTTAATCCTTTACTTCCCTTTCCCCTCCCTGTCCTCTCCTCTCCCTACATCCCTCTGCAAAGCATCTACCTGCTTGTTTGCTACCATTGATCTTTTATTTTGCTTTTTAAATTATTTATAGTTTAGATTTTTCATATGAGAAACCACGTGATAGTTAGCCTTCTTCAACAGGGTAAATTTGGAAAAGCTTAACCTTTGCCCTTCGCTGTCTGTCAGGGATTACGCTTCCTGGATTGGGACCGAAATAAAGCGGGGCCCTTTTATTCAGGCTATTTTATTTCTGAAACTCTGGTAAATGTTTAGACACAAGCTCTGCTCCACAGCCCATCATAATCTGTGTTTACCCTACATCACCTCACCTCTCCACAGACAATGGTCATCTTTCACTCACTACCTGTATGCGCATCCCTCCCTACCCCAAAAAAACAAAGAAACAGGAAATAACTCCTAAAACTGGTGTTTTCCCACCAGTTTTGGCACAAAGTGCAGGTACGGTTGTCTGGTGGCATTTGAGCTCAAGGAAGCTGGGAAACAAGCCATCCACCAGACTACCGTCTGGTGTCCCCATCTTTGAAATAATCAACAACTCGGTGTTGTTCACACAAAGGCCTGGTCTAAATGTACTGTATTTCTCCCACACCAGTCCTCTTTCCTTTCTGCAAATACTTCAAGCCCTTTATACTTCAGGTCTTTTATATTTCAGATCTGTTTATTTTGTTTGGGTTGCTCATCCCCCAATCTTCATATACCTAGTTCTTTTTTCTATTTTTTAATTCATATTTAATAATTGTACATATGTATGAGTTGTAATGTGATATTTCAGAGCGTGAACACAATCTACCTTCAGATCAAGGTAGCTGGTATATCCTTCACCTCTAACATTTCTCACTTCTGGCTGGCTCTTCAGGCCTTAACCTAAATTCCTAAGCCTCAGGAAGTTCCTCCCAGACCTTTACCTTCTCCAGCAGGGGAAGTTTGGAAAGGCAAACATAAATTAGAGGGGTCTTCTCCTTTCCATCCACCCACTCTTGACTCAAATATGTTTCCTTCTAGAACTCTTACCCATTATTCATACGTTGGCATGTATTTTATAAAAACATGGCTGACATTCATATATACAGAGTCCACAAAAATTGTATACACACTTCAGAAAAAGAAAAATAGTATGATGTTTTTTCAACAGATGGTTGACCCTCTTGTATGGAAGACCCTAGAGCATACCATGTATTGCCCAAGACCCACTACACTGCCAGTCCTTAGAGAAAAATTTGAGAATGTAGCAATCTCAGTGGACCAAGGTTACCCAAGCAGCAGGTCACCACACTAATAAATGTCTGGAAGTTAATGGCCACTGCTTTGAGCAACTGTCATAATTGTAGAGGCCAAAGGCAACTTGTATCTCATGATGTTTTCCATAATTTTAGTATGAAAATATTTATACAAATTTTGTTTTCCTGAATTGTGTATACATTTTTTGGCAGACTCCATATATAGATCTATACAAGCACCTACCAGAACCTAACATATAGTAGGTAGTCAACATGTAGCTATGCAGATGAATGGATAAAGAAAATTGGATATTTATACATAATGGAATACTACTCTGCTATAAAGAAGGATAAATTTGAGTCATTTGTTGACACCATAATGTTAAGTAAGAGAAACAAATCTACACACAAGCTTAAATAAGGCATGGATTCTCTTATACAAGAAATCTAAAATATGAATAAAGAGCAAAATAAAAGAAAGAATATGAAAGAAGAAGATACATCTTGTGCGAATGGAAAAGGGACCAAGAGAGGGAAGGAAGGTGAAGAGGGGGTAGGGGAAAGGGACATGAAAAGAACTGAGGTGTGTTGTGTATAGATACCAAATCTCCGCAAGGAATCTAATCATCATGCACTGCAAATACGCACTAATAAAAATATTCTTTAAAAGCATGTGGTTGTAGAATAAAAGAGTATAACTAGCTGGATGGATAAATGGACAAATTATTAAATTCACAGCTTAAAGAGGAAGAACTGGAGATGAAATAGGACGACCACGACAAGGAGGATGACAACAGCCAACACTCAGGCAGCACTTCTCTGAGATACTTACACGTACTAACTAACCCTCCAAACAACTCTACAAGCTAAGTGTCATGATCTCTATTCTGCAATGGAGAAAAATGAGGCAGAGAGAAGATAACTTAGCCAAGCCGCACAGGCAGGAAAGCACGAAGCTGGGGTTCAAATCAAGGGACCTTGGCTCCAAAGTCTATGCCCTTAACTCTATCTCTAAATCACTTCCCTAATATAAAGTTTATCCAAAAAGATACAAACAGTTGCGGCTGACTCACTTTGCCAGTGGTAGATAAGGAAAGCCCAGATATATTTCCAATGTGGCTGCAAAGGCTTCATCTTAGTCAATAATTTTAGCACTCTTCTTACCTCAGCTAAGTAGAATCATTTGATTGCAATTTACATTTTCCTGTCTCTGACTACGGAGTGCTAATCCTGGGAGGGCAGCCAATTGGAAAAGAGAAGCCAAGGGGTTCGAGACTAACTAGGTAACAAGACCTTTGCTGCACACCAGTCGGCCAATGCCTGGAAACAAAAAGAACGTGCAAAATACACTAGGCATGAGTCAAAGAAGCTCCTCAAAGGGACAATGACCAATAAAAGGGAGGAAAACAGCTACACAAAGAAAAGCCAGAGGAGGATGAAGACAAGGAGGAGAAAGAGGAAGAGAGGAAGAAGTGGAGAAGAGAAGGAAAAGGAGAAGAAGCAAGAGGAAGAGGAAAATAAAACGAAACAAAAAGGAGGCAAAGGAAGATGAAAAGGAGGAAGAGAAGAAAGTGACCGGATTCTTCACGAGCAAGGCTTGAACTGGCATAAATAAGGGGAGAAAAAGGCCTTTCACCAAAAGGGACAAAGATAAATATTGTGGAAACTGCTGTGTTTTGTAAAAACGTGATTCAGACTGAGGAAAGTTAAATGGCCTGAGATAGTAAGAAAGCAGCATGACACCAAACTTCACCAGGAGGTCCAAGTGGCCTGTAACTAGGCAACTAGGCTCTCTGCTGAAGGCTAGGCTCTTTCTTTACTATCATGAGCCCTAAAAACAAAAAATTTCTCTGGGCAGAAGTACAGAATTTGGGACAAGGTTAGAGAAAAACCTCTGACTTAGACCCCACATCCTCCCCACTTCCTAAGCCATTATCACTGCCTCCACTGTGAGCAGAGAACAGAACACAGACGGAAGTCTCCGGTGACACTCAGGGGGATCGGTACGAGGCTCCGGAGCCATGTCTTCTTCCCCGTCCCTTTCCTTTCATTCAGCCCATATTTGTCAGCTGTTTACTTACAGTCCAAAGCCTCAGAATAGGTATTGTAACAGATTTTTAAAATAGGCATAAAGAGCTGGCCCTCATCACAGAGTAGACAGATAAATAAGGGCACGGACTGCTTCTTGCAAGTGGAAAGCAATCCGAAGAGGAAGAAAGGGCCAAATGGACTTCGGAGTCAGAAAGGGCAGGAGTCAGCTCTCCCAGACTTTTGAAGGGCCAACTCCTTACCCTTCCTTCTTCCATCATCCTGGGCTCTCTCCCTTGGTATGCTCTCTCCCTCTTGAGTGTGCATTTGCCTGGTTCCCTCTCTTCCTTTCCGACTCATGAGCTCCCACCTGTGTCTTAGGCCTATCAGGCTTTTCCGAGACACACTTTGAGCCCTCTGGTGCCATTAAAAGTGACTGAACTTTGTTCTAATAATTAAGTTTTAGAGGCTTAAAGATAAAATCTGGCATATTTTCTTCAAGAATGTTTTTAAAATTTAAGAATCTCCTCTTTCTTCAGGTATACTTTTTTATCAGGGTCTCTGGTCAGCAGTAAATAAAAGAATTTCTTCTTGATTCTCAGATTAACCTTTAGACTCTGTCTATTGGCCTCATAAATTTCCATCTCAATGGGCAAAGAGAAAGAGACCTGAATAACCAGAAGAACAGAAGGAGTTCTTATCTTCGCATGAACTTGAGTAAGCCGAGGAGTTAATCATCATCTATATTGTAGGTAAAAGCTAGATCACTGAGAATTTGATCAGATAAGTGACAGCCTTTTCAAAAGTTTCCAACTGAACAAAGAAGAATATTAAGAGCTAAAAATGAGAGTTTACTACTGGGTGCTATTCTCAGACTGTGCATGTGTCCACCAACATTTACCTGTTTCTGTAAATAACCTCATATAAGAATACAGCCACAACCATAGATACTTTAGTCCTACAACAGCACAACTGAGTAACTATGACATGGATCACATAGCTACAAAGATGAAAATATTTACTATCTGGTCCTTTACAGGAAAAGTTTGTCAGTACTTGCCCTAAAGCATTGTGATATACAGCTTTCTGATACTTTCCTAATAAAGGAAAAAATGAAATGCTGGTTGTTGAGAGACACACAGCTATGACATCTTCAAGGTACTAGTAGGGGGGCTGGGGATATAGCTCACTGGAATAAGTGCTTGACTGGCAAGTGCAAGGTCCTGAGTTTAATCCCTAGTACCACCAAAAAAAAATGGTACTAGCAGGGATTATCTATTTCCTGTACTTGTTGCCTTCTCTGTGGTATAGAGCCTTAGAGTTTTAGTCCTGGAAGAGCCTTTGAGATCCCTCCTCTGACCGTCTCACATTACGAGGATACTCTCTGAGACTCAGAATGGTTAATGAATTGCTCAGTATCACAAAGTGGAATAAACCAAATCTCTTGGCTCTTACGCTGTTCCCACTCCCTGCCCTTTGGAATGTTTATGTCTGAGCAGGAAAGGGTTATCAAGGGGCTGGCTCTGATATACTTGTTCCCAAGAAGCTGACTCTGCCAATGTACAGGTAAGTTCAAATTCTCCTCCAAAAGAGAAGTGTCTCCTCTGTACCGTGTATCTGGGGCCTCACTTCTCTGAGTCATTTCTGCTTCCTCTAGCCAAGAACTCAGGAATTCCCCTTCACAGGTCAGTTGCTTAGATCCCTGGCCTTCCTACTCCCACATCTCTTAAACAATCATCACAATACCATACGCAAGCAGCTGTTCGTTAGAGGTGCCAAACCACAGTGCCACAGAAAAAGGGAATCCTGAGTTACTAGCCCGTCCACAATTACTTAAGTACGCCTTCATAGTTTCATGTTACTCAGCTGAGTTGGCTTGGCTCGCCTTAAGGTGACTGAGACTCCTGAGGCCTCCCTTCCCGGCTCCCCGGGTAAGCTGACTCTCCTTGTAATTTCAGGCCTAGAGTATTTGCCCCTCCCCTCTGATTGTCCCTCACTTTTATCATCAGGCCAAGGTACAATCTGTTTTCCCCTCTGGAACTCACTACAGTTTTAGGATCCTGCTCTTTTCCCAGAGCTCCTGGATTTTCACTGTTAATCATCATAAGCACTCTTCTCAAATCTATCTGGGTCTACCTAGACCAAACTTTCCCCTATCCAATTTCCTTTCAGATCTTGAGTTGATGTTTCTCCTACTTTTCTCTCGGGTTGCTCCCAAGCCTTCCCTGCCTCAGTTATCTACCCAGGGCCACCATAAATCCTCCCTTCCTGAAATCCCCTAGGACTCCCTTTCAGGAGCTTCTCTGGCTGCCTCCTCACAAAGAAACTGGGCTAAAGACCAAAAAAGAAGTGGGGGGGGGGGGGCGAGACGCAAAAGACTCCATTGTAAGTTGCTGTCAGAGCAGCCCAAGGGGAACATTAGCTCTGAAGAGCCTGTAGCCTCTGTGACAGGTTTCTTGGACCAGTATGTTTAAGAACTGATAATCTGGTTATGGCCTTATTGACCAGTCCTATGAACTTATTGACCAGTAACAGCTTTAACAGACTTCATCTTTTAATTCATATGAAAAGTTGTAAGTGCAGTTTTGATGCTGTTTTAAATATTTTTCAATTTTGGAGGGAAAGTACTTAGACGTATTTTCTTACATGCTGTGTTTTTCTTTAATTCCTCCTTACAAGTGTGCATTACTGTAATGTTTAAAACTATTTTAAATTTTAGAGTGAAAATCACTGTGCTTATTTTTCTTCTAAACTATCGGCTCTTACTGTTTATTAAGTCAGCGGAACCTGGCTCTCAAATAAAATGTTAACAGGTTTCCATTATATGAAATAAAACTTGAGTTTCTAGGAAGTAAAGAAGAACAGCCTCTGATGTATTTTTGCAGATACCACCTGTTGTGGTTAACAGAGTGTAAGAAGCAATACCTTCTTTTTAACTATAGAAGTTATAAGAAACAATATCTTAGAATACTAACATATTGTATTATATCTAAGACACCAACTAGCATGAAACATATGATGTAGCACAAAGAAAGAAAAAGTACTGCCACTTTACCTGTGGTATGCCACTGACTGATTATAAGATGCAACCCACTTAAATAAATTAACATGATTATATGAATATTTATATTACTATAGATCATCAACTCTAATATACATACAAATCATGTCAATTTATTCACATACTCAATCTGGAAATTTTAAGGGATTCAGCCACAATGGTTTTAGGTAACTGCTAGTTTTCATTTACTGAGCATTAGTAAGTGCTGTGACCCAGGCAGATGAGAAATGGGGGAGTTCCCTCAGCCCTCCTGGCCTTTGATCCACTTCTTAATGTCCTCAGTTATTAATCACTGTCCAAGGAGAGTGCTGAATGCTATACCTGCGTTATCTCACACATGATTCTGATACGTGGACAGGTATACAAACCATTTACAAAATCTTAAGAAGGCTTAAATGGAAACTATGAATGGAGGAAGGAAAGTTGAATGTCAGTCTCATCAAAGAAGCAGTGAATTCTTCACAGAAGAACCAAACACAATACCATGTTTGGTTAGGATAATCCAATCTAGAGACATGTGTAAGGAAAACAACACCCATCAGAAACCTCACAAAAACCACTGACCCCTACCTGCTTTGGGTGGGGTTAATCCCTCTCATCAACCAGCCCTTGTCCAAACCCAAACTCAGAGACTACCAGGAAGAAAGATGCCATTTCTGGTTAAAACGTGCTGCATTCCCAGATCTAGTCCGAAATGAATCTCCTAAGGGTGATTCTGCTCCATACCGCCTTCTCTCATTGGCTTCTCCAAAACCCAGAGATTAGAAGTTAAAGTCTCACCTCCAACATATCAGTACAAAAAGAGATACAATTTAATATCTTGGTTGAAATCAATAGAAAGAAATACAGCTGTCTAGAAGCGCAATGGTTTATCTCGAAGATAGTGTGTTTTTTGTCATGTAAGGGTGAGGAGAGAAAGGTGAGCTGGGTGTAAACTAAGAGTGGTAGGCACTACCCACAGATGGCTATGAAGCACTTGAAATACGGCTATGTGGCCACAGCAGGCAATTTTTAATATTTATTTGGTTTTTTTGAGACAGGCTCTTGCTATATAATTCAGGTTAGCATTGAACTCACTGTGTAGCCTAAACTGTCCTCAAATTCCAAGTAATCCTCCTGGCACAGTCTACAGAGTGCTGGGATTATGGGTGTGTGCTGCCACACCTGGCTGAAACTTTTAATTTGACCTAATTAAAATCTAACTAAATAGCTAATGAGGTTATGGCTACCATATTGGTCAATACAACTCTAAAAGAACAACCTCAACCTTCTCTTCAACTTTGACATCAGAGCTGCCTCTTTCAAAAGCCTGCTTTAAGGAAGATATCAAAGTCCAGAGCATGAGAACACAAAAAACCCTGGCACAGAACTGAAAGGAAGTATCCAAATGTATGTGCTCATACTTCTTTTTAACTATAGAAGTTATAAAAAGAGATCACATGAAAGACTAAGCGGAAAGATCAGCATCTACCCAGTGTTCTTGGCCACCTTAAGAGTTGATTAGAAGACTTCATGGCTCCACTTTAGAATCTTAAGATGTGGAAATAATAGAAACAGTAGGATGGTGGTTGTCAGAAGCTGGTAGGGACAGATGTGGGGAGCAGATGGGAAGATGCTGGTTAAAGGTTACAAAGTTAGGGTGAAATAATTCTGGAGCTCTATTACACAAAACAGTGGCCCTAGTTACTAATGATGTATTGTAAACTTGAAAAGTGCTCACATAGTTTCTGGATGTGGTGGCATATGCCTGTAATCCCTTCGGATTACAGCACTTAGGAGCCTGAGGCAGGCAGATTGCTTGCAGTTTGAGGCCAGCCTGGGGTTACAAACTGAGTTCAAGGCCTGCCTAAGCTACATAGAGAAATCCTGTCTCAATAGGACAGAAGAACAAAGGAAGGAAGGAAGGAAGGAAGGAAGGAAGGAAGGAAGGAAGGAAAGAGAGAAAGCAAGAAAGAAAGAACGAAAGAAAAAATTGCTAAAACAGTAAACCTTCAATGTTTTTACCATAAAAAGTAAAGCAAAAAGAATTAAGATGTGTTATGTCTCTACTCCCCATGATAAATGCAATCTTATATACTGCAAACATGTACTAATAAAAATAAAAAATAAATTTTAAAAACTATGTGAGGTGATATATATATTAATTTGATTTAATCATCTCACAGTGTATCCATATATGAACATGTCATGTTATACACTGTAAATACATACAACTTTTACTTGTCAGAATTTTTTAATATTGAAATGACTTTCGATATAACCCAAGCAACTGCTAAAATACTAGTTACTAAGCTTCACCCCAAAATAGTTGATCTGACACCAACTAAGGACGTGGCAGGACTTCCGGGATGAGTTCTCTGTGGACTGTGCCCATCGTAGCAGTGACTGCCTTACTTCTTGCTTCTCTTCCCCCACTCAACTCATAGCTGACACTCCCTGTTCATTTCTGTTTGCTTCATTACCCCTCTATTTGATCGGTTACTCTTGTATTTTAAGCCCAAAGAATTACATACTTTGGCCAAATTATTCAACCAACTGCTTCAATGAGAACAAATCAAAATGATCACTGGACTGAACTGATAAGCCTGTCAGTAAGCCTGTGCTAATATGAAGGAAGTCATGTCCTAGTTTCTTTCCCACCCACACACATGTCCTTCCATGGGGTTAGTTCTGCCCATGTACAAGTGTTAGGTAAAACACTTCTCATGTTAGATAAAACACTACTTAAATAAACACAATATAAAGTCTATCAAAAGGTGAAAAAACCTCATCCAGAGAAAAATTGCAATTGGAAATTATTTTTAAAGCTGAGTCTCCATCTATTCAGTGAATATTTATTAAGGGCCTCCTACCTATAAGACGTTGCATAAAACGCTGGAGAATGTAGGATAAAATCTCTCTTCCATGAGACTGCAAGTAAGAAAGAGCTAGCAAAAGAGCTATTAGTTATTGATTTTCCACCTGAAAAGAGGTCTCAGGTGTAATTACCTTTCTGGAAAGTAAATAGTATCAACCTCATTGTATAACTAAAGAAATGTAAGCTCAGAGCCAGGGGTAGTGGTGCACACCTGCAATCCCAGCTCTCAGGAGGCTGAGGCAGGAGGATTGCTGACAGTTCGAGACCAATCTGGGCTGCAAAGTGAGTTCAAGCCTCACCTGAACTGCATAGTGAAGCCTTGTTTCAAAAAAAGACAAAGGAAGCTCACCTTTATCCAAGATTACTTTGATATATGTGTTCTTTTTGTTTCTCCATACTGCCCTCCCAGGCAGATTTTTCCTCTAATTCTTGAAGGATTCTAAATTTTATTTAGAGGCCATTTACTTAACACAGAAGATTAAGGATACCCGTGATACTTGGTGAACATGAGACCTATTATCAAGGATCTAGATGAGCAGAAAGAATTGCCACCACCCAAAGTCAAAAAGAAAATGGGTTCCTAAACCATATATAAACAAATAGCCGGCCCTGAATCAAGGCCAGCAGTTTTCTGTAGCTGTTGGTTTCAAGCAGGAGCCTAAAGTGGTATCTTTCTATGGTCTGTTGGCCATTTCAGAACTTTAGAAATGTAGTGGTCAATTCATTAGAAAGTAACAAATAACTAACTAAATTTTACGAGAGAACTTCAAGATGGCCACCGGGTAGGCAACACAGAGAACCTTCCAGAGGAATGCCACTCAGACAAAGGACAGAAGGGAAAGAGGTGGGTATCCTGAACTCAGAAAGGATCTGAAATAGGAATTGAAGCCCTTGGAAAGACTGAGCAAAACCTCTGCTGGAGGAAAGGATCGGAGATCCGCCATGGCGCAGTCGGAGGGAGAGGAGAAGGAGGAAGTCACTGCTCCAAGCACACCCATGGCCCGCACCCTTGTTCCGGCATTCCCAGTTCCAGCTTCGGAGGCCCACGCTCACGGAAGCCTCCCAACTCGGCCAGAGGAGAGCAGAGTTCCGAGAGCTGGTCCAGGTCTGGAGAGGGGAGGGCGCAGCCAGGAAAGGAGGCAATGGCGGTCGGTAGCAGTTGTTGGACCCAGTGTGAGAATGAGAGGTTGCGACACCCACTGGGGCAGAGTCCCCACCCTGCGGCAACCTTCCTAATCAGCGCCTGGAGAGAATCAATGCAACTAGTACACAGCGCACCACGCCGGGCTCCGTGCCTGCCTGGAGATGGTCGCCCCCTGCCTCTCAGCTGGGTGAGCAGCTACCTGCAGAGAGCAGTGGGGAACCTCAGTGGCGAGCCACAGTGGCTCCCAGGGATCCGGCCGAGGAGTGAACGGGGGCTCCAGCACTGCAACAGGAGGGAGATGCAGATGGAGGTGGATCGCGTGGCCCCATGCCTTTCTCACTCCAACATCAGGCAGGAAGCACGAGCTGGGTTGCCAGGGCTCAGCTCCCACCCTGAACTCTCGCTGGGAGCACCTTGAGTCTCGGCGGCTTGAGCAGGCACTGCCTGTTCCTGGCAACAATGGGACGAATCCACGGTTTTCAGGACTCACCCCAAACTATTAATGTGAGCACCAAGAGGGTCTCCTTACAGCTTGCACACATGAACCTTGCATGACCCCACAGCTGCTCCGCTGAGGGCCCCACAGCTGCTCCACTGTGGGCCCTGTGGCTGCTCCACAATGGGCCCTGGCGGCTGCTCTGCTGTGGGCCCTGCGGCTGCTCTGCTGAGGGCCCCACTGAGGGCACCTCGTGGACTGGACCCACCCCCACCCATAGCACGGGGACGGGGTGGAGCTGGGCGGTCCGCTGTGAGCATATGTGTTTTTCCACCTCCGACCATGGCAGTTTGTATAGACCCATGTATGCTATAGTATAGTCTGAGGCAGCTATATCTCTTCCTAAGGCGAGAGCCCAGGGGTATAGATAAACCCAGGAGTACAGTTATTATCACAGGGAAGATGACTGATGGAGTGCTAGGGCAATGGAGATGAGGGAGGAGAAAAACTGAATGATCAAATGGGCCATCGTCTGTGTAACTGAGTAACAAAGGTGAAGGTAACATTATGTAGGGCAGCATCCAGAGCTAATTCCCTTCTGTGTTCTCTATATTTCTGTATTTCCTCAATTGTTTTTGTATTAACAGAAGTGAAGATAACTTTATATTATACAGCATCCTGTGCAAATTCCTTACTATCTTCTCTATAATTTGGTATTTCCTTTAATGTTTTTGTGTTAACTAATATGAAGATAACATTATGTAATACAACATCCAGTGGTAATTCCCTACTATATTCTGTATAATTTTGTATTTTCTGTATTGTTTATGGCTTATTCTGGTTCATATGTCTCCATTCTTTTGTCTTTAAAATAAAATT
>PVLD010031666.1:0-15481 GCA_004027595.1 Dinomys branickii | reverse complement strand
GGTGTCTTTTCCAGCATCCTCTGCCTTCTGCTAGCTCTCTTTCCTAAATATGAGAAAGCCAAAATATAAATACAGAGCAAAGTAAAATGTAGATAACAGGAAGTATGAAGATCTTTTTCAAATGGAAAGAGGAATAAGAGATGGAGAAACTGGGGAGGGAAGAAAGGGCAAGGGATGAAAATAACAGACCATTGAAGATAAAAATGGAAATAGATCTTTTACAAATGGGAAGTGAAACAAAAGTTGGAGGGAGCAGGGAGGGGTGGGAAGGGAAAGGGACCTAGAACAAATTAAGATGTGCTATGTACATGTATGAACTGCCCACACCCAATATAATCATTATTACTGCAAACATGTACTAAAAAGATACACAGGCCAGTGGATATTGGGAATCCTTAACCACAGTGTCCAAGAGCTGACAAATAGATTCAAGCTGATGATAGGGCCCTCATTCCCTTTCCCCCTAGATCCATTGACAAGACTTAGAGATGAGCTAGGCAGCTTCCGTTGGTCTAACATCATCAGTAAATCACTGAAGTAGACATAGCGTATAGTTAGAGGCATTCATAAGCTCCAAAAGTTATATTTCCTTGTGTGAGAGAGATGACTGCTGAGAGCACTGGCAGGTCTCCCTATGAATCGCATGGGGACTCATATTCAAGCTCAGCTACAACATCAAAGTAACCTCCATGAAGGCTCCCCACAGAAGCCTAAAATATTGGTATTATCACTTCACAGTTTAGGAAACTTTTTTACCATATGTTAGGCAAGGATATAATATATATGCAAAATAAGTCCTATTTATAATATAGTGATGTTAAATAGCAAATAATACTATTTATGATAATAAAAATATCAGATAATAAAATAACAGATAATAATATAATGAATAGAAATAATGTTAATGTTTTACATAAGATATAATATTACATACATATTCAAGACCCAGAGAACTTTATTTAGTCTGGGTCATCTTTTTTAGTTCCAGTTTTAAACATTTTTGAAGGAAGACTTCTCTAAACTCTTCTACTAGATTAGGCGTACTATTCTCTGCTCACATAACACCCTGTACAGTATTTGCTCTAAATAACACTTACGGATTTGTGGGCTTATTTGATGACAGCTTATTTCCCCTATTTGAATATGAGTTACAGAAAAGCAGGCCCCCATCAATATTATTATTTTGGTATCTGGGTCACCACATCAACTGACCAATCCATAGAAGAGTGCTTTTAAGGACCATTTGTTTCACTCCATATGTAAATGGGGAGACTGATACTTAAGCAGAGAAGGAAAATTCTCAGTGTCACACTTGAAGCCATGGCAGAGCTGAACCTGGCACTCAGGTCTCCTGGCATTCCAAGCCTGTTATTGATGAGCCTTTAACCTTAATTGCTTGTGTATCCTAGGTCACCAAGAAAGAGGATCAAAAACAGAAATGGTCAGCGCTCTCAGAATTTGCATATCACCTCCTTTTCTAGTCAGCATAAAGATAGAATTCTTTTTCACCAACAAATATTTATTGAGCTCCTGTTAGAAATAAAGCAGTGCTAGGCATTAGGGATATAATTATCAGTAAGATAACACCACTGCCCTTATGGAGTTTACATTCTAGTAGGGGGTATAGATAGTAAGCAAAAATATAAAACTCTAGAGACAAAGGCCAAAGGCAAATGACAGACTAGTGGAAACATCTGTACTTATTACATATGAAGGTAAATCTCTAATGTATAAAAAAACTCCAAAACTCAATTAAGAAAAAAAAATTAATGATTAAGATGTGATACATAGCCAGGCTGCGTCCCTCTGATCCCAGCACTCGGAAGGCTGAATGAAGCAGGAGAACCCTCAAGAGTTCTAGGCCAGCATGGGCTACACAGTAAGTTCAAGGCCAGCCTAAACTGCACAATGAGGCCTTGTATCAAAAAAAAAAGAAATGTGATACTGATTTTTTTAAAAATGTAGTTTTGTTCCTTGCGAATATTTGCAATAGGCTATTGCAAGTTGGTTCCTCATTTTCTTTCTTTCTTGTCTATTCAAAACGGTTGCCTTGTACAAACTCTTAGGTAGACCATTGTAGGAAATAGATAAGCATGGTTGGTTAGGATCACTTAAGCTATTTTTGTCATTAATAGAAGCTCCTAAAGGACTCTGACCGGGAATTAGGAAAGAGAGTGAAGATGAAAATCAATTTGCTTTTCTGTGTTTAAAGAACTCTCTGGAGTTTCCATTTTATCTACTTCAGTTATTTAAGTCTTTTCAAGAAGCTAAGCAAAGGTCAGTCTGAGATCAGCCTCTTCCCTAATGATTACAAATTGAAAACTAATGAGGTTTTCCTGTATAAAACTGTCCTTGTAGACTAAAATGTTAGCTGTCTTGAATTTGACATTTCTTAAGCAAACAGATTGCTGCAAGATTCCTATCACTCATTGATTGTGACATGACATTTAAATCCTGGCTCTACTATTTTCTAGTTTTAACACAGCATAACTGGAACCTCAGCCCTTCCTCTATCAACTAAGAATAATTATTGTATCTCCTTGGTAAGATTATGGTGAGGATTTTATAACCTAAAATATGTAAAGAACTGGAAACAATGCCTCACACTTAGTGAGCTCATATTTGTTCATTATTGTTATTACAGTAAAAAACGGTAGGTCTAAGTTCGCTGTCTGTTTTCTTCCAGGATATTTTTGGTGTATTGGGTAGATTTTGAGGTGAATATTGTTCTCTACATCCATAAATATTAAAACATTCATAGGCTTATAGCGATCCTGTTGCACCAGTAGTTCCTCTATTCACACGAGCTGATCATACCTTTCCTACCTCTACACTAGGACTCAGGTCCTTTCTGCTTGCTTCCTTGGAATGTGTTTCTCTCACTGTTGATCCTATTATCCTTCAAGGGTCTTTAAGGTGCTTCCTCTTTTGGGAATCCAAAACCAGTTGTAAATAATTAGTCTACCTTCTTTGTCTTCGTTAGGCTTGGCTATCGAAGCGCAGTGTGCTGTCTGTGCCCTCTCTAGCTTCTTATATCTCATTGGATAAATCTCAATCCCAAATCCTTTTTTTTTTTTTCCGGTACCGGGGATCGAACTCAGGACCTTGCGCTTGCCAGGCAAGCGCTTATGCCACTGAGCTATACCCCCAGCCCCACAATCCCAAATCCTTAACAGAACATACCAGGCTTTCCTCAGTTTGCCCCACTGAATACTTGCCTTGCAATGTTCTTTTCTTTGCTCACTTTATTCCAAGCTAAATCAGCTTTCTTATCTTCTTGAAGTATGCCGTATTATTTCCCATCTCAGGGCCTCTACATATACTGTTTCTTCTGATTGGAGCTGTTTTTGTCTATTATTCACTTGGCTCCTTCCTTTTTATTTTTCAGTCTCACCTTAAAAGTTACTTTCTCCGAGTGGGGAGATCATTCTCAAAGATGAAGGGGTCCAGAGACAGAGGTAGCGGGGAGGAAGTGAAGGGGTTAGCTATGAAAAAAGAATAATTGGCATGCATTATGCACATGTACTAACTCACGCAAGGAATGCAAACATTATGTACTACAAACATGTACAAAAAGAAAGGGGATTAATAGAAGGTTGGAGGGGAGACAGGGAGGAAGGTAAGGGGTGGTGAACCAAAGAATTAAGATGCATTATGTATATGTACCAACTTCTCACAAGGAATGTAAATATTATGTACACACATGTACTAATAAACTAAAATCAAATGTAAAGTATTAAAAAAGGTACTTCCTCCTAAAATTTTCCTTTACCTACTTAAGCCTGGTGGAGTAGATTCTTTTGTTATGTGTTATCCCAAGGCACTGGAATTCTCACTTTCTTGTCACTCTTACTTATGAATATTTGTTCCGTCGCTATTTTCTACCACACTGTGAATGCCAAGAAGGCAAGCATTTTATCTGTCTTGTATACTTCTCTATAGTGAGTGCCTCATTCAATGTATAATTTATTCAGTGAGTGACCCTAGTGCAGACTCATTTGAGAGATAGAGTCTCTTATGAAGGCCAAAAGACAGTGAAGGGTTTGCTCAAAGTTATACAGAGAATCAAAGTCAGAGAAAAGACTACGTTCCGGTCTCCTGATGACTGGTGCAGTGTTTTTCCATGCATTCTACCTCTACTGTTCTATTCATTCCTTGTATGTACTTATGTAGCAGTCTGACTCTTGGACAAGGCTGTGAATTCCTTGAGTGTAGGGAACCACATCTTCTACCTGTTCTGGTTAATATGGCAGCTGAGAACCACATGTAGCAATTGAAAACTGGAAGTATGGCTAGTCTAAATTGAGACGTACTGTTAAGGATTATTTATATTGTTTACAAGCTGATATAACATGTTGGATACATTAGGATCAGGAAAATAAGGTATTGAAATTAGTTTCACCTATTTCATGTTTTAGAAATTAACATGGAGACATATAAAATATTTATTTACTGATCCACTTGAAAGTAGCAATAATGAACACATTGCATGTCAACATAACACTTTATGTGAAAGTGTTGCTGTTTAGGCAGACTTCCTGTCTTAATTGTCAGTTTGTCCCACCATATTTCTTTTAAAATATTAATATGGCTATTAGAATATTTGTAATTTACGTTATATTTTATTAAGTTATTATATATTTCTGTTCTGTTGTACATTTATTTTTCCCATTAACACCAAAGATAAAGATTTGCAGCCAGTATCTAGTGTTGCTCAACACTTCCTTGTTGAATAAAGTTGATTAGTAGTTAGTAGGTTAATTGATGTCATTTACCTTGTCAATAACACTGGCTTTGTGGGGAGCTTTCCATTAAAACATGTTCCCAGACTCAGGTGTATGAGAAATTATTTAATCCTTAACTAAGAATATTCTATACATTACATCAGGCTTTGGGTTTCCTCTCAGAGGAAGCCCCTGTGCAATCCTATGCAGAGCAATCACCAGAGTTGAGATGTAGTGTGTGCACACAGGAAGTGGCCATGGCTTTGCAATTGCCCTTGGGGTCTCTTGTTGAAAGTAGATGAGGGTGACTGATCAGAGGGATGAACTCAGAGTAAAAGGAGGCTTTCCAAATTTCTTCATGGAAGCAAGATAAGCTAACGAGTGTGGGAAATTTTGGCCATAAGGTCTTCTTCCTATATTTATCCCTTAAGTCATTCATTTATGCATTCACAGTTGTGGAGAAACTAGTTTATTCCTTGCCTGGGTTGACAGTAGGGGATCAGAAACAGTCCTTACTTTGGGAAGTTCTTTGTCTCCTCAGAGAGGCAGATATTAATAAGCATAGTGCAGACAGGGGTTTTTTAGACTAGAGGAGGGTACGATAGAGAACAATTGTTGCTGGAGGTGGTTGGAGAAGACTTTCCAAAGACAAAGAATATCATTATTTTTCTCTCTGTCCTTTAAGATTGTGCTACAGTCTTATGTTTTTTAAGACTCTAATTTCTGATTTCCATCATTTCTTGTCCCTCACTCAGAAAGAATTGCATCTTTCTATCTACTCCTCTGATGGCACTTTATACTTTGTGAAACCATTTGTCACAGTCTGTAGGCTGACGTAGTTCTCTGAGTGGGTGTCTGTTACCCTTCACATCTAGCCTGATAAATCCCTCCATCTGATATGGTGACTGATGCTCAGACAGGTTGTGCAGGATCATTTAAGCTTAATGAATTACAGAGTTGGGCCTATAACCCAGAGGTTATAGTCTGGGGTCTAAGACACAGGCAGTCTTTCTCAATGTTCTTTGTACTCCACCACTAAAGGAATAAATGAATGAATGAACGTGTCAGTGGCTGTCCCCAGCATTGTCTGCCTTCTCTCTCTGTCAACTCTCTTCCCTCCCTCTCATCTCTTCTATAAGAATAGTCATGGCAAAAGGAAACCAAAGCGGGAGGTTCCTTTGAATTTTTGTTGTCCTCAGCAACAGTTTGCACAACCAACCGTTTTTTAAGAAGAGGTCTCTTTCTGCTCTTATTGTGAACTGGGCCCTTTCCATTGTGATTGTCTTTGGGGAGTAAAGAGGAACTCCAAGATACTGAGTGTCCTTTGTTCTAATTCAGGCACTCTGCATAGGTGGCATAATTTGTGGACCCTTCTGGTTTTAATGTTCTTTTCAGGGCCTACCTGCTATAGGGCTCAAAATGGACAACAGCAATTACTCCTTTAAGCGAAAGCATTGTCTTCAGATATTGCTTCTTAGAAAGCCACTGGAGTACCTTAACTGGTAGAGCAGAAAAAGAGAGTGGGTAGTTGAGCTTAAATTGCTATAGTGTGAGTTGAAGGCGGCCCTTTCCTGGCAAAGTGCCCACAGGACCATTCTGCTTCTGTCTCAAAGTTTAGGCAGAAACCAAAACTGAACAGGAACTAAGTCATTCTAGAAGCCAGATCTGGGGAAAACTAGTCTCAAGGCCTAAAACTAATGAATTATTCTGGTAGAAGGAAGTTTTCTGCAGAGTAATATGAGTGCATATGAATCCCTCTCCCAGGCTGTCCCCAGCGCCTTAGGCTCTTCCCAAAGTGAATATAGAGGAGCAAGCGTGGGCGGGGTCGTAATGGAACCTGGAATATTTTAGTTGCAGAGGGAAGCAAGACCATCTAGTCCAACCTCTGGTGGCTAAGTGGGTAACCAAGACTCATGGACTGAAACAGAGTTGGTATTAGGGCTCAGAGCTCCTGGCCCAAGGATGTGCTTTTTTTTCTTAGCGTAAATATATAACCCTTCTTTTGGTATAGACAGATTATTTACCAGACTTGAATATTACCCAGGGCCCTCCTTCAGCTTGCACTGAATATTGCCCATGGCAGCACTGCAATCATTAAAGGCTACTCCAAGGGTATCTTGAAAGCATCTCATGAATCGCCCTTCTCATTCTCTGTGTCATTAGAATTCATGATAAAGAGCACTGAATGATGGAACCATCATCTTTCTGGCTGTGAATGGGAACTTCTCAGGGATTCAGAACATATAGGAAACCACTTGCTTTCCTTTTATATTCATATCCATTACTCACCCTGAAGGTCAAGGCTGAACCTAAGGGCCTGTGCTATCTTTTCTTTCCCAAGGTCAACTACTTTTCTCTCTCTTTAGTGTAGCCAATGTGGAAAGGAGGAAAAAACAACATTTGCAGTCTGAACTGAGTTTGAGTTCTTCTTCTTCTCTATTTTCTAGATTTTTAAAATTCAGACTAATGATTATTTCCATGTGCATCAGTACCCTTACCTATAAATAGGAATAATTATAATATCACATCAGAGGGCTGATTATTGAGAAAATGAAACAATGTATATAAAGCACATAATAAGGCAATCTAATAAGCGTGAATTTCTTTCTTTCTATTCTTCTGTAAATCCCTTGGATGTCAGAGTGTGACCTATGGTTTTAGAAGCATGTGAACTGTGAAGTCACACAAATCTCCATCCTTAAAAGGACACCACACCATAGTTGGTTGAATGATCTCCTGTCACCATCTGGAAATTCTTATTTTTTATAAGGGGCTTATCACTTTAATTTAGTATTAGACGCTGAAAATTTTGTAGGCAGTTCTGTGTACCAGAAGAGCAGTTAGAGATAAAAGGGGTATCTAGAACCACAAGTCATTCTGATAGTGAGAAAACACATGATACAGAGTTGAAATAGAAATGGGATCAGTTCACGGCTTTGCCACTACCTTGCTTTGAGATGTTGGTTATTTCTTTCAATCCCTCATTGATTCAATTTGTCAATTATGACAACAGAGATTTTGATTAGATAATGGCACAGGTCTGAGATTCCAAGATTACCTGTTACTCATGGAAAACCTGAATAAAGACAAGGGACAGCCCATGCTTTCTGTTCTCCCTCTCATGGGGAGCCAGCGTCTGTTGGAGGTTGGCCGAGACTGGGTGGGGATATAGTAGTGGGGACTATTGCTGCAGTAGCAGGCCCTTTCACAACAGCCCTGTTTTGTCATTTTGCACCCAGATTTCCGTTGGCTAACCTCAGCCTTATCTTCCTCGTTTCTGTTTCCTCTTCAGGACACCAAGGGCCCTACAAGACACATGACCTCCCTGCTCACAACATAAAGCTCAGTTCTCTCTGGCCTCTACAGTTTGGCTCAGCATCAGGGAACTCATGACCCTCCAAGAACAAAGCACCACTCCAGTGGCAGGTATGGTATCCATTTGCTCTTTTCTTGGATTACGAAGCTGAGGCAGTGTCTATGGATCTGCTCATCCTATTCTTCTCGGATCCTCACCAAGGATTCAGGTTCAAGGACGAAACAGATGAAATTTCCTGCTGTCTTTCCATCTTGAGGTTTCTAGTGGTTTGGAGAAGGGAGGATAATATTTTTTACTAAATGATGATGTTTATTTTGAAGACAAAAAATTTTCTTTAGACACAGGACCAAGGAAATTTGAGTAGCAATCCTGGTTTTGTCACTTAACCAATGTTTATTTTTGTAACAATCCTTTCTCCAGTTTAGGACTCAGAGTTTGATTCTCTTCTGCAAGGAATAAGAAGAGAAAGACGCAGTGTTTTCTTTTTTAAAGAAGAGGAAGAGATGGATTAGCTGGAGGCTGTTTGAATGCTTAGTTTTTATGTACCTTGTTTTGATAGGTGTCATCCCTCCACTATGACAGTGGCCCTTGAATATATATGTCTAAGCAGAGCTTAACACGCCCAGGAGGAAAGCTGGTGGTGACATGTGTAGTATTCTCTGAGATGTGTGACTCAAAGGTGAAAGGCTCTTTTTTTGGTCTAACATTTGACTGCTAATATTTCAAAACTAAATGGACCATTAGAAAACATTTTCAAAAGGGAGAGAGTGAAGTCCAGAGAGAGGAAGGGGCTTTCCTAGGATCACTCCACTAGACTGTGGCAGAGCTGACTCTCAAGTCCCAGCCCAGGGCTCCTTCTGTGCTATCCTAGGAGAACCGAAACACTAAGAGGTGGGAACTTCCCTTAAATTGTCCCAGTTCATCCACCTTAATCTGGAAACAGTCTGTATTTTTAGTTATGGTCCTGATGATTTTTTTTTCAATTCACTTTTCATATAGTTGATTCATTTTGGAGAAAGAGATTCCCCAGATGTTTATTTGTACCTTCATCTTCAAGCCTGTCCTCTCCAATTCCTTTCTTTAAAGCGGGCCTATCCTTTGCCTCAAAAATAGTGGCTTTGTGGAGCTCTCCAAAAGAGGACTTATATTACAGATGAGGATAAATGGTGACATTTCATATACGTTAATGGACCAAGAGAAAATCTTTAAGAGTCTGGCAATGTCACCCCGTGTAGTTATTCATGTCTTTTTCCTATGCATCTGGTCAACCTTTCTCAACTGTATATTCTTTTGCTACATATATATTGCATTAGAAAGGCATGGACTAAAATAGAAAAAGTGGAAATAAAAGCAATCTACTTCCAGCTCAGCCTCTGAATCCTTCATTCAATACTGGGTCAGCACTGTATATAAAGTTTCCGGTCTTCTTGAGGTAAATGACATGAGCGAGGACGTCCAAGAGGTTGTACATAACACCGGGTTATCTAGGTCTTCTTCCTGAAGTGAGAAGGCTATGAAGGCTATGATGACAGAGGGAACCTGTCAGGCTATTTCTTTACCCTGCCACCACAACTCAAACTCGTTAACCAGCCTCTTTGGCTAGCTTCCATTCATAGCTTTAGGAGCCGAACCAAAGTCTCCTTGAACTCCTATGTAAGAGGGTCATGAAAGCTCAACAATTTCCAACAATCCTGCCAGGTAAGTCTTCTTTTCCCCATTTCTAGAGAAGACAACTGAAGCTCAAAGGAAAACTTGCTCTAACCATCACTGGCTTGTTGGTGGTCAGCACCACATTAGAATACAAATCTGTTTCTTTCCATTATACTTTATATAGTGACCATGGATGCTGCTTTAGCAGAGACTCACACTTCTGAATGGCTTAAGGTAGATTGTGTAGACAGAGAAGTGGGAATGTGGGAAAGACAGCTGAGATCCTTAACTTGGAGGTCACTCCCAGGTGTCAAATTGGAGGGGCATATCACCCTTTTGTATTTAACTTAGAGGGTTTAAAAAAAACCACTGATTATTTCTTGCTGAAAAACTTCATGGGAGGCCTGGAAATATAACTCGGCTGTACAAGCACTGGAGTGGCAAGCACAAGGTCTTGAGTTTGATCCCCAGTACCAAAGCCAAAATGAAACAAAAGAACCCCACCTCACGGAAAGTTTTACATTCCTGATAATCTTGGAGTATTTCTATTTTTCTTTTTCCAGGATTACCGGGAATGTAAAATTTTCCCATGAGTTTTGTTTTTTTTTTAACTGAAGTCAGGACCTCATGCCTGCCAGTCAGATGCTTGTGCCTCTCAGCTATATCCCTGGTCCAGTATTTCTTTTTCTCATGCCACTTTTTAATATAGACCAGATATTCTCACAGATAACTGCCAGGACTAGGAAGGGCATAAGTTTGAAATCTATAGTCTGGCATGTTAAGTGATAGGATCTGGGTATTATCAACTCTGAAAGAAGTTCCAGGCCTGACCCTGGTCCTGGCAGTTTCTTTATTATCTGATGGTGATGACTTCAAGGATCCTAGTGCCATCGGAGAATTCCATTGCCTGGTTATTTCTCTTTATTGCTCTGTTTCTCCCTTTTCACAGAGGGTTGTACAAAGCAGAGAGGCAAAAGACTAAAGTGAGGAAAGCTAGAGGGCCCAGTGGGGATGACATAAGGCATAATTCCTAACTGCAAACAAGGTACTGTGTGACTTTAACCAGCTTCCTTCCCAGCATGAACCTTCAGTTCCTTGTTTAAAGACTTGAGCAAGACGAGATGCTCTCGAAGGGCACTCAGACTGCTTCCATCTTGGATCCTTATGGTGTAAGGAGATCATGTTAGAGAGGGATGAGGCCACAGGAAATTCCTGTCATTTCACTCCCAACTCCGTTAAGTCCATTCCCAATAGCTCTTTTACTTCTGCTAGTGTAGCTATCATTTTTAAACATTTGTGGTATATCAAATATTAAACTAAGCCCTTTATATGCATTATCTCATACTATTCTCATGAAAAATTTATGAGGTCAGTCCTATACACATTTTTGTGGTAGTAGTGATTGAACCCAGAACGTTTTCACTGAAGTATATACCTAGTTCTTTTTTTTTTAAATTTTAAGCCGGGATCTCAGTAAGTTGCTGAGTTGTCTAGGCTGGGTTGATAGTTTTGATCCTCTTGCCTCAGCCTCCCGGAGTGTGGGATTATAGCAGCACATCTAGCTCTTTATACATATTTTGTGAAAAACTAGAGCTCACAGAGGTGAAACAAGTTATATAAGGTTGTCCAGCTAGTTAATGGTAGAGGTAGTATTCAAGTCAATGTTTAATTTAAAAGTCTGTGGGAACATAGCCTGGGAGAGCTGGGAAGAAGGGCGAGCAAGGACACTGACTCTGGAGTCTAGAACTTTCTGCAAATCACAGAGGAAGAATGATGACCAAATTATCTCCCTGCTGCACAGAGAAACCCACTGAACCTTGGAATCCCTGGAAATGCTATAGCTAATCGGACCATAGGAACCCAGATGAGCACATAGGATCCCTCTTCTGCTTAGCGGCCTTGTGCCTATTTTGCTGACTTCCCTGTGTTTTAGGTGAACCTTTTAACTTCTGCAAGTTCTCTGAGGCTCAGAGTATACTTCATCACTGATTCATCTCTTTCCTTGCAGGATATCTTCCAGGAAAATCTCACCATGCCACAGAAGCCCTTAACCTGACGTCTTGCAGTGCCACGCTCCGTGTATTTGACAAGCTGAGTTGGACACTCCATGTGGTAGAGTGTCAGTTTGTCAAATACCCCAAGTGCGGCATGTGCCTAGCAGCTCCAGACTGGGGCGGATCGGATGCAAGAAACAGATTGCTGGCTGGCTATGAGAATGCTCACCCCAAACTGAACTTTTCCAAGTCATATTTCTGAGATTTTGAGAGAAACAAGGCATTGCATCTGAGGGTGTTGAAATGAGGGGGTGAGGCAGGCCTCCTAAGCTCCAGCCCTGGGTTGTGTCTACATACATTTTGAGGACACTGAGATGCACACAATAATCTCAAGATAAGGATAAGGATGTAGGGACACAGGTGTTCTTGAATTTTTTTATTTATTTATAATTTTTTGTACTTTTTTTTTGTACTGGGAATCGAACTCAGGACCTTGTGCTTGCCAGGCAGGTGCTTATGCTGCTGGGCTATATCCCCGGTCTTTGAATTTTTTTATTCTTTTCTTGCTTCACATTCCCTTTCCAGTCTCACAGCCAGGAGACCAGAATTCTCACGCAAGTAATATGGCTTATGTGACAAAGCAGGTCACAGAAATCTACTTTCTTGTCACTCATTCTTCACTTCTGAACAAATTTTGACCTTTCCTATCTTTTTACTTTTCCTCTTTCCTTTTCTCCTTCTCAGAACATCCCTGGTTCTCCATGCCTGTCCAGTTCTTTTCTGTATTTCCTGGTCCCACCAAAGTTCAGTCTCTTGGGGGCTTTTGACAGTTAAACTATGTTTTTTGTTCATTCACAAAACAATCTTTGCCTGTGTCCTGGTAGCTTCTACTATATTTCTGACCACCCAATATAAACTTTTGGATTGTTATTGATACTTTTCAGGGGGTATTCTTGAATTCCCCATTACATGTGAGCTTCTAGAAGGTAAAACTGTTTCCTTGATTGCTGCCTTCCCTACCATAGCCTATTATTTTGATTTAACAAAATATTCAGGGACTGACCATTTGGCTCAGTGGCATAAGTGCCTGCCTGGCAAGTACAGGTGTTGAGTTTGATTCCTGGTACAAAAAAATCAATAAATATTTACTGAATGATTTATTTTCCATTATTTCATTAACTTTTGGTCTTGATTTATTTTCCACTCATTCATTAGTTTTCGACCTTTGGGTGAAATGCCATCCAGAATTTTGTGAAAAATATCAAACAGTAATGGAGGGGTACGGGAAATGGGGTTAAAGGGACAAAAAATGATTAAGACATGTTGTATTCATGTACCTAGACCCCAAAAGAAGCATAACTATTATACGTTACAGACATATGCTAAAAGATATCAAACTTTGGATCCCAAAATGCTATAGGGTATATGAGGTAGCAGCCAACATGGAGGGCTTTTTTTTCCTGAGAAGGGCTGGAGCTGGAGGTGGAGGGCAAAATATAAATTCAGAAGGCAAACGAATATTGGAATTGGTTATGCAAATTACACAGTTACTTTATTGCAAGATTTTTAGAGCCTTTAATATTTTAATATTGCAAATAAATTAGACTCACATGTTTAAACGTCGCATTGTCTCCCTAGTGTGAGAAATGGAAAGAGTAGATAAGATCCAAAATGTATAATAGATATAGTGAAATGGGAAGAAACTGGTCAAGAAGAAAGATAAACTAGGATGGGGAAAGGAGGAAAGAAGGGAAAAAATATATATATATCTCCAAGATAGGTAAGATAGTTATACCACTAATTTCTCTTGGTTGATTGAAAAGAAAGGTTTGTGCTAATTTTGTTTGTACAGTTAACTGCCTGTATCTTATGCTCTGAGTAACTAATTTAAAGAGAATAACATGCAATGTATTAACAATTGTCACTCTCCTATTATCTTGTCATGAAACTTTGTTTTTTTTTCTGTAAAATAAAATTTTTAAAATCTTTTAATGTTGCATTAGAAATCTCCAGGATAGAGCTATAGAGTGAAGTATTTTCCATGCCCATCTAACCATAGGAATTTTTTCCCCATGGGCTATCTCCTGGGACTAATATTCCATGGAACAAAAATTGAAAAACTTTCTTAGAGAAACTTCTTAGCTTCCCTCTCTTGTGAAGATATCCCCCTCCTTTTTCTTTGCATCTCTACTTTCCCCTGAGCAGCTATCCACTAAGGCAGATCCCATGTTAGAAATCCAGTTTTGTTTAGCTATCCAGAAGCTTTTTGGTACCACTTTACTTTGAAGTCACTTACTGGCATGGACACAGAGTTGTTTCATGAAGGAAACTGGGGTTTTCACTGGGTGTGGTTCCTTTTTCAGAGGTTTGCAAGCATAACAAGAAAGAAAAAAATCTAGTCCTTTCACAAACCATTTGAAGATAGTATTTAGGGATGAAGAAAACGCTTAAGTTTTGACCACGGACTTGGCAGGGTGCACGAGTGGAGGGCTCCTCCTTACTCACCTCATGTACTATTCTGACTTCTGTAATCACCCCTAAAGGTGACAGATATTAGACAAACATGAACTGCTCCTGTGACCGCACTGGAACCAGGAACCAGAAGTGGCAACATGGCAATTTCCATGACAAGCAAAGAAACTGATGTGATGCAAATTACGTGGGGGAAAGGGAGCAGTGTGGACTTGGCCTAGAACAGGTTCTTACAGGGAAGCTTGGTTACACACACACACACACACACACACACACACACACACACTCATGCACAGACTCCTATCCCTATCCCTTGCTCGAAGAGAAAGGCTTCACGTTGTAAAAGGGAGTCAGAAACTAGAGAAGATGACCTGTGGGGAATGAAACTACTCCAATGATTTAAAGAAGTGGGAACCCTTAGGGATGGCACATACACAGCTTGGTTTTATTATTTATTTTTTATCTATTTATTTTTGGTACCGGGAATCGAACTCCAGCCCTTGCACTTGCCAGTCAGGCACTGTGCCACTCAGCTAAATCTCCCTGGCCATACATATTTTGGAAAGAAATCGTTTCATCTCTATATCTCTAGTCCCTTGAGACAGTAGTAGGGATTCTTCTTTGTCAGGCTTCCAGTAGACCTAGAAAGCAGAACTGGCAGAATAATGGAGGATGGAATGGAAACCAGTAGCACACTGTTTAATCAAAAATTCATTATAATCCAGCTGGGGCTACATGTGCAATGAGATAAAGATGGCACTGGTGGGAAGGAGAAAGACCCTAAACCTAAGTGTGACCCGTACTCCCATATTAACCAGTCTCACCTTAATTACACTTAATATGTCCTACCATACCTTGAATGAAGACCAGAACAACTGAAATTGCTATCATGATGAGATATTTATTGAGCACTGAAAGAATACCAGAGCACTAGATTCACAATACAGAGCAGAACAAAACCCTGGATTGTAACATGACAGTCTCAGATAAAAGCAGTCTGACCCTAAAGAAAGAGAAGTGATCCTGCACGTAGTTGGTCTCTTGAACTGTCAGAGTTTAGCCTCCTCTGATCTTCTGGTAGTACCTAGAGGTCTGATGAACAAACCTTAGTGCTATAAATACTTCTCCGGTGTTTTTGAAAAGAACAGTGGAAGCCCCAGGTGGAGATACCAGAAGGACCAAGGACAAAACCCAGCCACTGGCTTGCCTCAGGGGAATTATGGTAAATTCACTCCCAGGGTGTCCAACATTGGCAGGGCAGACACTCTGGGCTATTCAGGAAGAGAATTAGCAAGGAAGGAGGTCATGCAAAAGGCAGGAACTGA
>PVLD010031665.1:0-15482 GCA_004027595.1 Dinomys branickii | reverse complement strand
GTAAAAAAGTTCTATGCTTCAAACATTTAAATTTCAGTGCCTAGTACACATTTCTGAAATAATTTCCACTGTAAATCAATGCATTTTTGTTAAACTGAATGGTAGAGACCTTGTATTTTCTTAGTTCTTGAACAAACCAAAGTTACAACTCATATTCTCAAATGGTAAAACAGTGCCTCCTGTTTCAGGCATGCTATCAAGTTTATCTCCTGACAGCTTCCTAGATGCTGTATGTTATCCCAATGTACTTTACAGATCTTTACTCATTTAATTCTCCCAACAATCAAATGAGGTATACATTTTTATTCTAATTCTGTGGATTAAAAAAATGAGGCTCAGTGTGATTAAGTAATTAGCAGAAAATTATAAAGACAGTAACTTACAGAGTTAGTATATTGAATAAACCAAGGTTCTTCGGAGCAACACAGTATAGAATATGTGTTTACGGAAGAAGCTATATTGTATAGAATCGGCTAACATGATTATGGGATTGCGGATCCAAATTTGTATTGTACACCAGCAGGATAGACACAAATCAAGCAATGGTTCAGAAAATTCAAAAATAGTGTCATGGAGAATTTACTATTGCATAGCAAGTTCGTTCTTGTTTTACTTTATTCAGGCCTTCCCCTGACTTGAGAGGGCTCATTCCTATTACAGAGTATACTGTGCTTATTTTATTGACAGTTTCAGTGTAAGCTCATTGCTTCAAGTTGAGATGTAAAATTAACCATGACAGATGTGGATCCTGAAAGTCAGACTAGAGAGTTGTTAACATTCTGGAGCATTTAATATGTAAACAGCTGGCATTGAGTATTTCCAAAGTGTTGTTTAATATTCACAAAACACTGTGAGAATAGCAATATTATTATCCATATTTTAAATATGAATATGCAGAAATTAAAGCAAGGCAGCACACGTGCATATTGTCACAGAGCAAACAATTTTTTAAAGTTAAAATTTAAAGCTTATGTAAATAATCTGTACATAATTTTATTGTGATGCATTAATTCCTTTGAAGTACCCTGTGGATTTATAACACACTCAGATCACAATAAAATGTTAATATGCAGTGAGCATGTATATGTTAAGTACTTAACTGCTTCATATGTGGAATAACTTTCTCCATCTTACATGTGAAGGAACTGAGACACAGAAAGCTATGTGGCAAATTCTACAGAGACCATGGCCATCTGATTCTTGAGTCTGAACTCTTGCCCTCTGCAATATACAATCTTTACTGCTAACACACAAATCTACAGAATTACTAGGACATTAAGAACAATAAGAATAAATATGGTATTTTCATCTCATCTATAAAACGTGCAGAAAAACAAGTGCAAAAAAAAGCAGTTGGAGAATCTGTAACATATAACTAAGGCTCAAAACAAAAATAGGGGATGAATTTATGTTGAATATATTTCAACCTGAAATTTGTCCACATACTATAGATCAAGAATCCAGCTGAGGGCCTGGGTCCTGCAATAATGTCCTTCATGAGTCTCATCTAAGACCTAGAGCTCATAACAATGCCTCCCACGAATCCAACTGGAAGCCCGGAACCCATACCAGCATCTCATGCAGGCCTGTAGATGATTGCTGGGAAGGCCCAAAGGTCAGTACACAGTGGTTCTGTGTACTTCTTAACTCCTGCTATCTTTTATGAATTTAGTAAGTCTGTGCCAGTGGGATGAAGGATCTGTGCTAGCAGGCTGAAAGATCTACAGTGGAGTCAGGAAGTGATACACAAAGAACCAGAGCTTCCCTGAAAAATACCACAGCCATTTTCAGCAACAGTGAGGTTCAGAGCCCCTCCAATGGTAAAGATAGCTGAGTTGCCATCAGGAAAGCCAATGCAGTGAGCCTCTTCAGGAGCCTGAGCTGTGCACCTTCTTCCCTTCCGGAGCCAGGAAGCGATGCTCAAGGTGAGGCCCAGTACTCCCCTGAAGTGAACCGAAGCTATTCCCAGTTCCAACAACGTCCTGAGCCCCTTGGAGGATGAAAACAGCCAAGATCATCAGGAAAGCAAGCATGAAGTGATACTCCAAAAGGACCAACAGCTCCTTACAGATTCTACCAGCTCCCAAAAGCCTCTCTTCTCCAGTTCTGCCACGTGCTGCTGGCAACAATCCCAGGTGGTCCTCTCACACCTAGCACCAACTTACTCAGTTCAGCTGGGGATTATAAATTGACCACCAGTTGTCAATCCACTACATATCCTAAGTCAAGACATTCATTAAACAGGTGAGTCATTAGGTGGGGGATATATTTGAGGTCAGAAATTTAGTTAAATGTGAGATATTTATTTCTAGAAGAGGAAGTCGGTGACTATTATAAATAATGTTATAAAACATGTGTCCTGTATTATATTATGTTAACCTTGCAAAAAATGAAAGTTATGAAGCTCATCAAAATGAAATTCTGTGGTTCTGTGTACTTCCTAACTCTTGCTATCTTTTAGGAAACTATAGTCAACATTGTTCTTATATCTTTCTAGGCTCTGTGAAAAATCAATGCACTTTGGAACCATGAGGAATTGATATCTATTTGTATTAAAATATCAGTGAATAGATGTTTCCGTATAAAGTAATTTTCATATTGCTTTGAATCTGTATTGCTCTGTCTATTTCCCTCTCTGTCTCTCTCTCTCCCAGTTTCTCTGTCCCTCACTATGAAATGTGCTTTCAGAGTAGTAAAGAGATCCTAATAATGTGCCAAAACATAATGATGGCTGCTTATATGGTGGAAGCAAGGGAAAATGACTCTGATACATACAGTGCAGAAAAGCAATCATACTGTTAGTGCTATACTACAGTTTGGAAGGGACATGGACTAAAGGATGAAATTGTTAAAATATGGTTTAGTATACCTGCTTGATATATGGATGAATGTGTCAGTATTGTAATACCATCCCTCTTGCAGAGATTCTCTCCTGGGTAAACAGGAAGCAGATTCAATCCTGTTAATCTGAGTAAGATTAACAGAGAGATGAATATTAAAATGCAAGCAAAGACAAGATCAAATCACTGGAAAGCAGACTGTAACTAAAGAGATTTCCATACCAAAAAAAGTCTTTCCACTCTAATCAAGCCTCAAAGTTCAACACAAGAAAATATACACATGAGAAAACAA
Organism: Dinomys branickii; assembly: GCA_004027595.1. Classification (NCBI taxonomy): domain Eukaryota; kingdom Metazoa; phylum Chordata; class Mammalia; order Rodentia; family Dinomyidae; genus Dinomys; species Dinomys branickii. The sequence continues at coordinate 12,350 of PVLD010031665.1, read as the reverse complement.
AGCAACAAAATACCTTCTCCAAATCCTTACTACATCCCAAGTTTCCAAGTGAAAGCAAAGGGTAAGAAACCAAAAAATAAATAGGTAAATTATACACAATTATAAGGCATGAATAAAATGAACTTGGAACACTCAAATGTAACATAACTAAGCAATAAATGACTTAAACAAAATAATCATTGAGCTTAAAGAAGATACATGTAAAAACTAGTAGAGTTCATTCAAATGATTCAAATTGTGAATGACTGTTTTAGCAAAGAATTGGAGATCAGGAAAAGGAGTAAAAAGAAATACAGAAGATAGATCCTACTGAAATTATGAGCAGAAGTGAGCAAATAAGGAGAGTTTCAGAACTATAATAGGAGTGACAGAAATGATTGTATATTAAAAAAAACTCTTAAAAACAATGAGTTAAATACATATATGCAGGAGGGCTAATATGGTTCTACTATTGTATTATATCCCTTAATGCTAAGGAATAATTGATGACGGGTTATTTGATCAATATTGTATGTCCGTATGTATTATCCTGAACACACACTTGAAGATATCAATATGCAAAGCAAAAACAAAAACAAAAACAAAAACAATGAGTTAAGTAGAAACAGGCCCAAAAGCTGTTAGATTCCACACAAAACTTAAGGGTCTTAGTTTCTTTCTTGACACTGAGACACAATATCTGATGTCACAATATAAAGGAGGAAAGGCTTATTTTGGATTAAAGTGTGTAGAGGTTTCAATCCATAGTCATTTGAATCCAAGGCAGGACAGTATGGAATAGGAACATGGCTGAGAAAAACTGCCCTCATGGCATGATGGGAGAAAGCAGAGACAATAAGATCACGGGAGGATAAAAGAAGATATATGCTTCCAGGTGAGAGTCAAATGACCCACCTCTGCCCACTAAGCTTTAACTCATAAATTACATTTAGCTATAAATGCATGAGTGTATTAATCCACTGATGGGCATCATGCGCCTATAGTCCAGTAGTCTCCCTAAAAACCACTCATGAGCACATGAACCTCTGAGGCAGCATCTAGATATAAACTGTAAGACTAACATAAGATTAATTAGCATTAGAGAAAAATCACAGCACAGCAAGAATGACATACAATATCTGTTCACAGAAATAAGAGAAGAGTACCTTCCAAATAATGAGAAAGAATTCAATAGTCAGGTAAATAAAACAAGTAGAACTTCAAGCAGCTACAGACAAAAATGGTCTTCTCTAGGACACATCATAGTGAATGTCTCGTGAATCCAGCACAGGAACAGAATCTTCAAATTTGTAAGACAAAAACAACAAAATCAATTACAAATATAAAGCTAGCAGAATTGCAAAAGACTTCTCAATACAAACCATAAACAACGAGAGACTTTGAAGTGTGGTGCTTCAAATCCTGAAACAAAAGAACTTCCAACACAGATAATCTGCAAAACTATCTTTTAAAATTGTTACAATAGGGACTTCCTGTGACAAAGCACACTCAAAGTTTCTCAAGGTCATTGTAGACAAAGATAATGAAACCAATGCTGCTGGAAGTTTGATGTAGTAAATATGTCAAACACATGGAACAGTTATACAAAAGAGAAAAATAGAGAAATCAGTAACAGAAATAGTAAAATGCAAAAAGAGGTACTTTTGCAAAAATACACCGCATATCAGCCCATAAAGCTTGCTTAAATAAGTATAAGAAAAATTACTCATGGCTATCATTATGTCACACACAGTTCAATGAAACTAGATATCAGCAGCACAAAACCCCCCAAAAATTGCAAACACGTTCACTAAACAATACACTCTTTAAAAGTCACAGATGAAATTAAGGAAAAAATGAAGAGTTCATAGAACACAAAGGCAATACCCACACAACATGCCAAATATCACGGGGACAATAAATGCAACCAAGAGAGGGATGTTCTTTGCTGTGGATGCTTGCACCTGAAAGGCAGCGGGAGCCCAAGTGACCTAATAATGCTCCTCAGTGCTTGAGAAAACCAAGAACAAACCAATAGCCAAACCCAGTACAAGAAAGGAAATTATAAAAATCGTAGTGGAAATTAATGTCATTAAGACGGAGTAAAACCATGTCAGCCATCCCGCACATACATACTTACCTACACAGCTATCGCCCTCTTCCTCCTCTCCTTCCCTTCATCCCAATTGCTCTCTACCCTTGAGCAGTCTCCCTTCATACCTCCCGATCTATATTCTCACCTCCAGGTTCCTACATTAATGATACTATTCGCTGTTTACACATGCACATCTGGTTTACCTCACTTATGAGTATGGTCTCTAAATTGTCTCATGTCATTTTGATGTGGGAAACAATCGATGATAAGTTTTTTGATCAATCTTGTATGTCTATTTGTATTGTCCTGAGTATACACTTTGAAGCTACCAACGTGTAATACAACAACTATTGTTGATCCCCTGCCACCTTATCTGTACTTCGGTTTTTGTAATGTTCTTGTGCTACTGTGTGTATGTTTGTTAGTGTTTTTGTTCTTTTACTTTTAAAATAAAAGACCGAGTAAAACTGTAAGGAGTCAATATACCTCAGAGAACATAGACACACTCTTAACCAACATAGCAAGAGGAGGAAATAAATCATCTATATCAATACAATGAATCATTAAAATTTAAGATTAAAATTGACACTGCAAAAATCCCAAATAGTAGTAACTATTTTGAAAACACAATTATTTTGTATTTCAATAAAATGAGCAATAACCACTCTTGAGACCATGTCATCTTGTCTATAGATTAGTTGTGATTGTACTATTTTTTATGCTAATTGGTGTCTGTTTGTTAACATGTTTTTGTACTTTTATTTTTTTAAAATAAAAAAATAAAATGAAGAATCTAAGTAGATAGATTTCTAGACATATTTGAATTACCAAATTATGCCAAGAAGCTATGAAACCCCGAACAGTCTAATAACTGACAATGAAACTGATGAAGTAATTAAGAAGCTACCAACTAAAAAAGCCAAGGAACAAAGATTTAATATTAAATTCTATAAGGACATTGAGGAATGTCTAGTGTCAGTTCTCCTCAAACTCTTTAATGAAATTGAAAGGAAAGTAACACTGCCAAACTACTTTAGGGGAGCTAGCATTATATGAATCCAAATCAAGTCAAGGACTCAACTAAAAAAAATAGAACTGTAGTTTAATCTAATGAATTTAGGTAAAAATATATATCCTCAAAATGATGCTGGTGAAGAGAATGCAACAAATTACTTGAAAGTGAATATATAATGAACAAGTAGGCTCTATCTCAGTAATGCAAGGATGGCTTAACATACACATACCAATAAATATACTACATAAAGAGAAACAAGGAAAAAAGTTACACGATCATCATCTCCATATATCCAGAAAAAGCCTCATAAAATCCAACATCACTCATGATAAGGCTCTAAAGAAATAGTTATAGAAAGGTGCTTATCTCAATCTGATAAAAGCCATTTATGAGAAATATACTGCTAGCATAATATTAAATGGAGAATAGCTAACTGATTTTGTTTTAAAATCAGTAATACACAAGGATGACCATTATCACAATTCCTATTTTATAAGTAAACAAACATTAGGAAGAGCAGTTATGAAAAAAAGAGATTCTGAAGAATATATATTAATGAAAGGATGAATCCCAACTAAATCTGCAGAGGATATTATTCTTTACATCAAGGATCCAAAAATCCCCAAAAGAGTCCTAGAAATGTAATTCAACAATGTAACGGTAAAAAATCAACACACACAAAATCAATAATCTTCCTGTATACCAAGAAAGAACACAATAAGCTTAAAAAATTCATTACATTAAAAAAATTCCATTCACAATAACCACAAAAGTAACTATTTAAAAATTAACTCAACCAAAGATGTCAAAAATTTTTATATATAAAAATATAATACTATGAAAATAAAAAGTCCAGTAGGACCTCAATAATGAGAAAATATCCCCTGTTCATGAATAAGTAGAACAAGTATTGTGAAAATGGCAATGTTATAAAAATTGATAAATGTATTGAATATGATCCTAATTAAAATATGAACAGAATTCCTCACAAAAAAAACAGTTTTAAATTAATATGGAGCTAGAAGAGACAGAGAACAGCAAAGGCAATCATAGGGAATAGAAACAAAGATGCATCACAATTTAAGATTCTAAGTTATATGACAAAATGACTGTGATTAAAAACAATACAGGACTGGCATAAAAGCACATATGTGAAACAAGGGAAAAATTAGTAGCTGCCGGAATAACCTCAGGAACATACAACCATTTGACTCTTCATTATTTTACATATTGATACATGTTGGCAATATATCATTTGTACATTCATTTTAGGAAATAGGTACATGTGCTTCACTTATTTTCAATTTTTAAGTTAACCTTCTCTGCACTTCCCTCATCCTCTATCTTTATGACCTTTTCCCATGTTCTCATTTCATTTATCTTTCGTTCACATTTGCTGGCACATAATGATGACATTCACTGTGGGTAGCTGGTAGATGCGTTCAACAGAACAAGTTTTTTTTCCATGTATCCTCTCACTTTCCCCACCCTCCATCTCTTGTTTCCTTTTTGAAAAATATCTAGTTTTTTTCTATTTCCTTTTCTCTTTAATTTTTCTCAAAACTTTATTTATACTTTGGATTTCACACATGAGAGAAACCATGTGGTATTTAAGCATATATGGCTGACTTATTTTTCTCTGTATTATGTTTTCAAGTTGCATCCATTTTCTTACAAATGACTCAAATGTTTTATTGCCAAATAGTATTTCTTTATATATTAATATCACATTTTATTTATCCAGTGATAGACATATATGCTGCTTCCAAGATCGAGTTAATATGAATTATAAACTGCATGTGTCACTGAAATGTGATGTCTTTAATGTTTTTGGAAAGATTTCTAGAAAGGGAATTGTGATGAGTAGAATGTTTTGTAGTATTTAATGATTCTCCACACAGATTACCATAGCATTTGAACTACTTAATGTTTCCAGCAGCTATAGAAGAGTGTACCTTTTTTATGACAACCTCACCAGATTCGTTATTGACTTTTTTGATGATTATCATTCCTTCTGGAATAAGAGAAAATCTCAGTGTTGTTTTACTTTGTACTTTTATAATTCCACAAGAAACAATAGAAAAGTAGACAAATAAGACAGTGAAATTAAATAATTTCTGCACAATATATCATCAAGGAACAAAGAGACAGACAATGGAGCAGGAAATATGTTCCCCCAGCAATACCTGAGTCAGATCACTATTATCCAGAGTATACAAGAACTCAAAATATTAAAGCGCATCCCCGGAGACAAACCCCTTCAAAAAATTAGGCAGCTGAAAAGAATAGATGTTTCTCAAAGTGGAAATGTAAGTGGCCAATAAATACATGAATAAATGTTCATCACCACTTGCCATTAAGGAAATCAAAAATAAAATAATATTCAGTCATGTGATCTTAACAAAAGGGCCACAAATACACATGGAGGAATGATAATCTCTTTAGAAAATGGTACTGAGAAAACTGGTGACGCTCTTGTAGAATATTGAAACTAGACCCATATCTCTCACTATGTAATAAAGTAAAATAAAATAAAATAAAATAAATCAAGTTTGGAGTTTGGATAGTACAACAGAATCACTTAATCTGCTGGTTAATAGAATAATTAATACTTTTAATGACATAGGCATAAGTAAGAAATTCTGGTGGAGAACTCCAATTTCACAAGAAATAACAATCAACCAATTGGATTTTATCACATTCAAAAGCTGCACAGCAAAGAAAACAACCAGTAGATTTAGTGATAAATTACTAAATGGGAAAACAGTATTACCAATTACCTCTCAGACATAGAACTACCACTAAAGTATATAAATAACTCAAGATATTATACCCTTTTAAATAAAAGTTCCAATTCAAAATGGAAGATTGAAATGAAAAGACACTGACCAGATGTAGAAATACAAGTAGATAACAAATAAATACATTAAAAAAGTTGAACATCACTGAACATGCGAATTACAGCCACATTTAGATCCTGATTTACTCCAAATATAATGGCTATTAATAAGAAATCAAATAACAAAAATGGTAAGTCGGAGGGGGAAAAGGAACACTTGTATATTATTAGAGGTAATATAACCTAGTACAACCAAAATGGTAATTAATACAGAGATTTCTCAAATAAAAGAGATAATGAAATTCCATTCTTCCCATGTAAATCACTCCTGGGTATCTTCCTGAAAGAGCTAAAGTTATCATATTACAGTGATATGTGCATATCCATGTTTATAGCAAGACAACTTACCATACGTAAATTAAGGAAATAATTTATATTTTCATCAATAAATGAATGTGTAAAAATATGGCATATATACACAATGGAATACTACTCACAAAGAAAGACAAATTTGAATCATTGTTATGAAAAATATACACTGAGGTCATGATATTAAATGAGATTAATCACACCAAGCACACATACAGAAATATTACATAGATTTTATATGGGCAATCTAAAGAATAGTTATAAAGAGCAAGATAAAAGATCGACACTATAAAGCAGAAAGATAGATTCCGTACAAATGTGAAGGGGAACTACAGTGGGAGAAAGGTAGGATAGGAGTATTTAAAAATAATAAAAATGTGTTATATACATGTACTCATTTCCCTAAATGAATATAATCATTTCGCCTATCAAGCGCATACTAATAAATATGAAAATAGATTAACAATGTGCAAAAGATAGCCTATTGGTATTAAGTGAATTTCGTTCAGTTGCTTGCAATTGACCTGAAGGTAATTGTATGGATCTGCATCTCATTGTACTTTCAAAGACTTTCAGTGATTCCTAGGAAAGGGAAAGGATGAAAATATTTAAATTACTCTACACTCGAAGTAAAGATCATCAATAGTAAAAACAACAGTCCAACATTCCAGTGAATGGAATTCCATTCCATTCTATACTGAGCCAGAGGCAAAACAAGAAGCTAAAATGAGGTAACACAGAAAAAAAAAGAGAAGTATATTATTAGTGAAAATCCTGGTATAACAACAGAAGTAGTAATTTATTTAATATTCTCTCTCAAATTTTCTGGCCCTTAGAATAAAGATACAATTACTCTCTTCAGAAAACATAAATTTTAACATTTGGTACAAAAGTAATTCATACATGCAAGCATACAGTTAGGTATCCGCTACTACTTTTGGCTTTTTTATTAGTACTTTCATGGTTTCATAAATAGGTCTTCAATCGAAAGAAAACTGAAGGACATGTGCAAGGTGAAAGGAATGGGTGAATGCAGCGAGGATGGAAGAAAGAAACAAAAGAACTTGATCAGTGTTATTCAAAGTGTTATATAGAGCAGCTTAACAGTGACTGCTCTGAGAAAACTTCAAAATCCCTCGAACTCAGCAGAGTATATATTTTAATGCTAAAAAGATGACTTTAATGTATGTGAAATTAGATGTCTCAAATATCGCCTCAGGAACTCTAATGTGGTGATATTTTATTAACCAGATTTGAGCAATTTCCTTATCCTTTTTTAGATACAGTAGCTTTTGTTTGTTTTGATTTCAATGATATTACCCCTAAATTGTTTTAAGGAACTGTCAATGAGACATCGTAAATATTCCCCTATACAAAAAAGGCTCAATATTGGATTGTACAAGGAAGTATTTTTCTTTAACATTTTCTGCCCAATAATTCAGCACAAAGAGAGCATACCATTTTTAACTGGTTTAGTTCTAATTTCACTTGTAAATGCAGAAATTTAATATATTGCCTACTAAGGGAATTTTGCTTTCAAATATTAAAAGTGGTAATAATATCCTTGTCGAGTATCTTTTGTTAAGGCAGGCAATATGGAATTGGATTATATTATATTGTTTACCGTGGACTATTCCACAAAATACTTTTCAGTACATGTTTGCAATGTGTAATGATCATGTGCATTGTGGGGAGTGCGAAATGTACATAACAAAACTTAATTCTCTTTACGTTGACTTATATTTTTCTTTCTCCCCTATGTAAAGGGTTCACAATAGTAATACCTAGTTCTGGCAAAGATCTAAGTTAAGGACTAGCCCCTGATTAATTTTCTACCATGTTGAGTAGTTTAGTTGTTGCATGGCATATTGGTACCTATCCCTTCCTTTTGACAGTACTAAAGATAACTAATGGCAAAAGGCTCAATAGTCCAAATTTATTGTCTCACAATCTTTTGTCTTTCTTTCTCAACACTTGTGAAGAAAGTTTTTCCTGCTTGGCACTAGTGTGTCAGGTATTTATATACATTATTGGAAGTTACCAACTACTGCTGCAGTTGAGGGTCTACCATTTTTCCAAATCTGGTGCAAAGTTCTGATACATTATTTTACAAAGAAAGTCAAATTAGTCAACAACCATAATCTCAACTTTTATTACCATCTTCCACGCTGTTTTATTTATTTATTTTATTATTTATTTATTTATTTATTTTTTGCGGTACTGGGGATCGAACTCAGGACCCTGCGCTTGCTAGGCAAGCGCTTATTCCACTAAGCTATATCCCCAGCCCCCACGCTGTTTTAATAAATGGATGTGTATGTATTAAATATGCAAAACAATATTTTTGAGTTCCGGGCTATAGTGGAATTTGCTGAGGTCTGAACACAGTAATACTCTAGCAAGTTCATATGCCCACTACCAAAAGAAATTGTATTTAGTTTTTCTCACCTTTGTATATACATTCTTGACCCTTATAACTGAATCACTGCTTAACGATATGAAGTTATAAAATTGTTATTATTCATCATAGCATTATGCTTAAATTAAGATTATCTTCTGTTCATTGAAAAGACGCTGATACAAGAAGATATCCAATGTTCATGAAGAGGAAGATAAGAAAGGCAACTTTAAAATCAAACTTTAAACTAACCAAATGTCTTTGCTCACTTCTTTTTCTCTTTCTCAATCATTTCTGAATGAATTCTCCAGGAAATATCTTTCTGCTACACTTTGGAGAGAGAGAAAATAAAATTGAGAATTTTCCAAGAGCTCAACACAATTTTAAAAGTAAAATATCCTTTTCAGATGAAATCAGACTGAATTCCAAAACACTGCAATATGGTATGCAGCTAGATGAAGGAAAAACGTGATTTACTTAGATACATCCTGCATACAAAATCTGTTAATTAAAGCATTTGAGAAGTTATTTTAAAATCTGTGTGGAGTTCACATACTACTATGTTTTAGAAATATAATGTATTCTCTTCTTTTACCAAAAGGAAGATTGGTTAAATTTATCACGTAATTGTAAGTTTATGCTCAGTTGAATTACTATTTGGTGGAAGTTCCAATGAATACTGTGAATGAAGAAAATATTCTTCTGCGCAGTACGCTGGACTGGGGAGACTGGCGTCTGGGCAACGCTACAAAAACAACACCTGAGAATCCACTTAGGAAAATTTTAGTCTTCAAATTTCATAGAAATAAAAATATTAATAATTGGCCAGATGCTGTTATTTAATGCCAGATTCTCTTTCCTATCCAAAAATACCTGTTTTTATTTCAGTATCTGGTAAAAACTTTTCTGACAACTATCAAGCCCTTCTGAAAATGTTCGAGTAATGAAGTATATTCATCAATGAATTTTGAAATGATATTATAATTGTCAAACTAATATCATACTAAGAAAAACACAATATGTATTTCTGTGTATTTACCTGTGTATGTGTGTGTATGTGTGAGACAGAGAGAGAGAAAAAGGGGAAGAGAGAGAGAAAGGGGGAGAGAAAAAGGAGAGAGGGAGAGAATTTGTTCTCTCTGTAAACATTTTGTTTTTATTTTTTGCTGTGGTAATGCAAAACTTTAAATATTCTTTTTTAAAAAGCTGTGAAGTGAGTTGGGGATAAATTTTCATAAAGAAAACAGTATAAAGAATCATTCAGGTAACAAAATCAGTAATAATATCTGTTAGGTTTATTTCTTCTTCAAATCCTCGTTTCAACTTTGTGAGAATTAGTTATTGTTGTATATTCTTTTTGTACCATGGAATTTTTCTCAACTATTTTGTAAACTGTGATGTGTTTTAGTTACAAGTTTCTCTATGTAAAAGTATCTTGTTTACAAACAAGAATAGTTTAACTTCCTAATTTTATATTTGAATTTTCTTTCTTTTATTTTGATATTTTTAAAAAAGATAAAACTTGACATCCTTGCCTTATACCTTATATTACAGAATAATATTTACCTTTTTCCTGTTCAGTAAGATGTTAGGTGTGTTGTGGTTCATTAATTAATGGTCAACTCATATCATCCAGATGAACTGAATCAGCATAATTCTGGGTTTGCTTTCACCCAACAACCCAACTGAGGGTTGTTGCTAACAATATAAAAGAAGGATTTAAGGGGAAAACGGCAAGCTATTGATTCTCCCGGGGAATCTTGTCGCACTGATTTTCCTGATATGAACTCAGGTGTTCTTGTCTTCAGAAGAGCTGAGGTCCTTTCTGTCTCAGAGGATGACTGCAGGTCTTTGGGGGGGTGACCTCTGGGCTGACCTTGAGCAAAGCTTCCAGATTCCAATTCAAATCCCTCAGCCAGCTGGCACAGACTTTCTAGCTTCCACCACTGACCTTGTGCCTTCCCAGGCAAGATCCTTGATACAGACTTCCATGAGGCATTTTCATGGACTCTAGGCCTCTGGTTGGGCTCATGGACAGCACTGGCATGAGCCCTAGGTTTTCAGCTGGACTCATGCAGGAAATTTCTATGGCAACCAAGTCCTCAGCTGGATAATTTGGGTTTCTTGTTCGTGGATAAATCTCCTGCAGTCTTCTGCATGTGGCCCTTAGGGTGAATATTATAAAATAATACTATAAATTAAGTGTTCTATATTAAATCAATTCCCTTGAATACCACAACTACAACATGTGGTTTTGGTGTATATAACCTTCAAGGTGTTAAGTTGTTTTTTACTTTACTTAATTTAGCAAGGTTTATGACTGTGAAAATTTGTCATATCATATCAAATGCTTTTTCTGCATCTATTCCAATGATTCTAGTGTTTTGGCTTTCATTATGTTAATATAACTTACTCTGCTTATGGATCTGCATATATTGAACTATGCTTACACATCAACCTGAATCCAAATTTATTATGGTATATAATCTTCTTTCGGTGCTTCTGGACTTAGTTTGCAAAAGTTTTGCTGAGAATTTTTGCATGTGAATTTATTAGGGATGTTGATCTTTAGTTTTCATTTCTGTTATGATTTCTTTGTTGTGCAATTTTATTGTTAGCTTTTGTATCAAGGTATTGATTTGTTTCTTTTCTTTTCTCTTTTTTTCTTTTTTTTTTTTCTTTTTAAGTGGTACCAGGGATTGAACTCAGGACTTTGCACTTTCTGGGCAGGTGCTTATTCCACTTAGCTATATCCCCAGCCCTTGATGGTTTCATACAATGTGTTTAGCATGCTCCCCACGAGTTAATTTTCTAGAATAGTTTTAGAAGAATTGACATTTGTTCTTTCAAGTTTGGGGAAATATACCAGCAAGGCCATCTGCTCCTATGGATTTTGTCTTGCTGCTGTTTCATTCTCATTACTTGCTACTTCTCTGCTTATATTTTTTATGTACACATGGCTCAATTTATTTAAGTTAAATATATGGAAAAATGGTTCAATCGTTCCAGGTTTTCTAATTTGAGAGGGCAGAGTTGTTTTTTTTATAACAATCCTTAAAGGTTCATTAATTACCTGTGGTATTAGTTGTGTCTCCATTTTTGTTTTTACTTTTATTAGTACACATTTGCGGTGCATAATGATGATGCTCACTGTAGGGAATCAGCACATGTACATAACACATTTTAGTTCTCCTTCTTTGTCTTTCATAGTATCTCTTCTGACCCGCTTTAATTTTGGTTAGTTTGGATAAAAATTTGTTGATTTTGTTTTTCATTTGTTAGTTTTTCAAAAAGTAATAAATTTTCATTAATCTTTGTATTTTAAAATTTGTTTATCATTTGTTTCTGCCGTCTTCTCAAATTTCTTTTTCTTGGTAACACATTTGGTTTCAGTTTTAGGTTTGTAGTTCTTTGAATTGCAGAGATAAATTTTTAACTTAAATTTTCTTCTTTTGTATTTTGAAGGGAAAAAAATAAAACAAAGTTTCAAAACAAGATAACAGGAGGGTAACAATGGTTAATACATTATGCTTTTTATGTTTAAATCAATTACTCAGAGTACAAAATACAGGCATTTAATTTTCCAAACAATATTAGCACAAAGCTTTATTTCCATGAGCTAAGTAAAATGAGTAGTATAACTATCTTAACTTTA
>PVLD010031664.1:0-15472 GCA_004027595.1 Dinomys branickii | reverse complement strand
TATATATGGTCACATTCATTTAAACTTATTCAAATTAAAGTGTTTCATAATATAAGTATTACCTTGCTATGAATACTTACTGGAGGAAAGATTGTAGTTATACTTTGTAGAATATTGTGTGAGGGAAAAAATCCTACTTGGGAGAGTAAGGAATGTTTTGTTACCTCTTACCAGGTAGCAGCAACAAAAAGAAGGCAGGGAGAAATATGCCTAATCTGGGCCCTGAAAATGCCAAAGAGCTAAGAAACTGAGTATGGAGAGAGAAGGAAGGAAAGCCTGTCACAGGCATTTTCAGAGTCACCAGTTGTAGCCATGAGATACTTATGCAACTACACAATCCATAACAAAGAGCAGCGATGTCTCTAGTTATAATTAGCTATTTTTTCAAGTATGAGCTTCACAGTACACTGTATAATCCAATGTATTATGTTTCTAATTTCTAAGGAAATTCCATATAAGTCCTAACTTACTGTTTTTTAGTTGATGAATCTGTTTATATTCTTCCATTAGAATGGGGACACAATCAAAACCCTGAAGACGTATTCCATACATATGAATAGCATTTAATCATTGATAAATTGGACATATTATACTTTCAAGGTCTTATTTGTGAAGAAAGGCAGTGACAAGACTGTTCCATAAGTGTGTACAGGTTAGTGGCAGCAACCCTATGGTGTGCGTGCAGCAGTGGGCTGTTTGTGTTACCAAAAACTCTAAAAGGTTCAACATCACTAGTGTAGGTGTTCAGGATTAAGGAGGAGTTGCAGTCTATTCTATGGATGAATCCTGAGTCTTCCTTTTTATTTTCTAATGGGTTTCATTAGGAAATGGAGTTTTTCATTTATTCATTCAGCCGTCCCACTTTATTAGCAGCTAGGATGTTCATGGTGCATTGGTCTCTGCTGTAGGAAATAGAAAATAATCACATACGCAACCAGAATTTGAAATATGATGCTCTAATGTTCTCATCTCTACATGACAAACCCTATGTGTCCTTTAACTTCCACCGGACATATCTCTTAAGTATTATTTTTCTCCTTACATGGAAATAACTTTTTCTTCTCATATGAGCACTCAAATCACATGTTTTTCTGGTGCCTGTTATGTTTAATGTATGTAAATAACTGCAAAATATTATACTATAACTCTTCGCTAATAACAATGTCTTAACTTTCTGAACATTTGAGGGCTATAACCAACAGCTGTTATGTTACTAAAATACATACTGTTTAGTATAATCATAAAATCTTTAAAAGTATCAGGGTGAACCTCTGAAGTACAAATTAGTATCAGATTTGCATATGAGAAAACATACCTGAAGAGATTATATCATTTGCCTAAAGTCTGAAAACCAGGAAAATGAAGTCAAGAATTAAACAGGCATTACACTTTGAAGTTATCAGTGTGTAATACAACAACCATTGTTGATCCCCTGCCACCTTATCTGTAGTTCAGTTTTTGTACTGTTCTTGTGCTGCTGTGTGTCTGTTTGTTGCTGTTTTTGTTCTTTTACTTTTAAAATAAAAATTAAAAAAAAAGAATTAAATAGGCATGAGAGCCCATATGTTTAACCTTTATCCTGTAGTTTTAATCAGTTTAAATGCTTTGAAGACCCAAAATACTTGAGTACTTCATTATTGTTATCATGCATGTATGTTTGGGTGCATGCACAAACCTACACATATTCTCATCTCATCATATATATATATATATATATATATATATATATATATATATAATCAGTTTGCTGACCTACATGTCAATTATCCAAAGAGACACCCAGAATTATTAATCTGCTAGGCGGTTGTTACTCAGTTTACATAGCACAATGATCATAATTCTTCATTAATTTGACTGGAACTACAACTGCATTATTGATATAAGGAACTGGTGAATACTTAATATTCATTTGTTTCTTACAGCTACAGTATAATCACTCATTGCCTATTCCATTTCAAAAATTCAATTTCTAAGTCACTGTCTCATACTTTTTAAATAAATTTGCAACCAAAATTGAAAATGGGGACAGCTTTCCTTTACTGCTGCAACCTGTAATGATCTCCTCTCCAATTCTCTGCATAATACTCAGTAACATTCATTTGGAAAGTAATACAAACCAATTTTTAGCAAGTTTAGTCATTGTTGTTAAGTACTGTTTTATCATATAGTCTTTGTGCTTTTAATATTTTAAAGCCCTGCTATCTTGAGAAAACTTTAAAGACTGAATTTACTTTCTTTGTGTTTTGCTCTTTTTTCATGCTTGCTTATTTCTTTCTGTGCACATATTTGTGATGTGGGTATATTTTCCACTAAATCTTCCCAAATTCATTCATGTGCACTTTTCCCTGCATCCTTCTGCTACCTTCATACACCACTTACTTACTTTCAATTGTCCTTCCAAATCTTCTTCCAAAATCTTGTCAGGGTTAGAAAGAAGCACAGTCAGATTAAGAGCAGCATTGTTCAGCACTTAATGATTTTTTTTTCAGTGTAGTAGTGATAGGGCAGTGTTTGTTTAAAAATCTCAGAAGGTGATATGCACTGTTGTATGGACACTTTTTTTGCTAGTAAGATAACAAGATGTACATAAGTTTCTAGTTTCTCAAAGGGCCTTTGAGAATTTTGCAGCACAGATAAATTTTTAAGTAATAATGTGCCAGGAAAATTAGCTTTCCAGCACAAATGACTATAGTTACTTAAAAATAGTAAGAAAGGGAACTTCCTAGTAGACACTAACTAGAGAAAAATGAAAACTGAAGAATGGATTATGAAAAGTGACAATATACTGGTTTTCTTTCAGTCTTCAGATAGGTATAATGAGGTACTGGTGTTTCCAAGAGAGGATGTTGGTAAAATACTATCTTTTAAAGCTCTAAGGTGTTTTCGTATGTGGGTGTCTAGTGCTGGTTATGAGATGGTAAATATCTTCTTGTAGTTACTGTAGCCCTATGTTTTGGGACATTACTGGACCTTCAGTATTCACATCTTTCACGTGGAGATAATAATAAGTAAAAACAAGCAAATTATTCAGTTGAACTAGGTCTCTTTGTTTAATTTAAAATATGATTAAAATGTAAGCTGTACATTCTTAAGCTATTGGTATTTGAGTAAACCAAACATCTTCTGACAGACTACAGAACTTCTTTATTATGTTTTAGTTTCAAGGTCATGGTAGTTATCCTCAAATACATTATTTTGGACATCAGTTTTATGAAGTGTGCACCATTGTAAATTTTCCTCTTTTGAGTTGCTTGCAGCATGTACCTGTGAAGGAAAATTGCTAGTAGATAAACAGCTCTGTTTAAAAATTATGTTTCATATTAACTTGCACATACAAATAAAAATTTAAAGCCTTAAAACTAAATATCATATATGTGGTTAAAAGGCAGAATGGTGCACAGTATTAAAATTCAGTTACTTTTAATGATGTTACCATAGCTTCCAGCTCAGCAAAATGTAGAAACCAAGCCAAGATGCATATTAAGGGTATTCAAAGTTAGTTCCAAATACCCCCAAGCCAGTAAGACCCTGTTGAATAATCAAAGAAGCAGTATCAGAAAGCACATACAAAGGGCTGTTGATGGAATATTGAGAGGAGCAGAGCTTTAAATATAGCCAGAGAATTATTGGAAGCAGAATGGCTCTGGACTGACCATTTTCTGGATCTGAACAAGAGATTAGCGTGATCATATTTTAATGATACTAGCCATCTCTGTTGGGTTCTTTCATTATGCCATAACCTGGGTACAGGATGTGAATGCTGTGGAACTGAGACACATACATGTCTCTTCTGAGGTTTATTCCTCAACTTGAACCCCTTACATCCAACCTGTTCTCAGGTTCTCAGTTTTCAGCAGTAATATAGCAAATTTAGTGAAATATATTAGGCTATGTTTTTGCCTACACCAGTGTTACAGGGTACAGAAGGTCCTGTACCATCCTTTGTATCTCAGGTAGGTAGATCTTCCAAATGGTGGGACTAAACAGAAGAGCTCTGGGGAAATATAGTATTATTGTTAAGATAATATTTTAATTTTTAATGTAAACACTAATTGCCCAGTTCCATTATAAATAGATTAAGGTAGACTATACAGAGTTTTCTGAAAAGTGCTGGTTGTCTGTATTATCTAGCAAGATAATACAAAGTGAAGTTTAAAGTTTTCAGCTAGATTTGTGTGTGTGTGTGCGTGCGCATTTGTGCAGTAGTATAGTACACTGTTTAACAAATGTTTGTTGCATTTCTAACTGCTGTGGACACTTACCAATAAAAGAAGCAGGGATCTGTTCTCAAATGCATGAAAAATGAAAAGTCACTCATTTCATTATTCACTATAATATTTTTGGTACTGTTGTGTTAAGTACAACTCTCCTGTCTCACTGACATTTGAGTGGGGGGACTCACGTCTCTCCCTGTAGATGACATTTGATAGATATAATTTGAATAGTTTTTGTCTGTTAAGTAGCTGTACTCAAGTTTTCACATATTTTTATGGCTTTGTTGAATCATGAAAGGTTAACTTTATTAAGAATGCTGCCTTTTGCTTTTAATGATTACATTTTTATTCTCTCTATTAAATATAGAAGTGTAAAACAATTATCAGTAGTAAATACATATAAGATGTTTTATTGCTTTTAAAATAATCTAGTATACTTAGTGTAAATGTAGTTACTGGGTGATTAAAATATTGTGTACCTGTTTATCTGAATTAATTTTTGCCCTTACAGTGCATTTAAAAATAAACTGCATTGTAAAAGAATAACTGGGAAAGGTAAAAGGGAAATTAAAGGACTGATGATAAAAACAAGTGTAATTTAAATGTTACTTCCAAGGAAAAATTTATGTAGAACTGTGGCTAACAATGATTGTTGACATATTCCCTTAAGTATTGTGTCTGTGATTTTTCACGGTATCAATCATTTAAAGCAATTTAGGTAATAACATTCTCACATACATTTCTGCTATTTTATTTACACCATTTGCCTACATCATTGTAATGCAGTACCTTTCTGATTTGGTACAGTAAATGCATGCTGTAATATCTATTATGGCATGGTCAAAGGATAATTTATTGTCAAATAGAAAAATAGGTCAACAATAATGTCACTTGATGAGCAAACCCCCCCAAGTTTAATAAAACATCTCACCAGTCTGCATTCCAGTGCTGTGGTTGATATTTTATTAGGACTACCTGGCTATAGCAGTAGTGTAATTACTGAGCTGTCAGAGTGATAAGTGGGATTAATGGCAGCCCGATGCACTTTAGTCTGCAGAGCGCTTAGAGAATTGCAAGATGGTATTATTATCAGAGTCTGCCTATTCTGGCATATTCATGGCACCAAAGAAAAAAAGAATGCTACAATTCAGGTTTGTGCTGCCCTGCCTCATTAACATCTGACATTTCCAACAGCTGTTATTTGTGAACTAGCTCAATAAAAGGAGAATTATTTGGTAAAGAGGCTTAATAACCACAACTAAAAATCCTTACATTGTCAATGCTGTTAAGTGAATCTGTTTATGTTGCATTTAAGATTACTTTGATATAACAGAAAAAATCATTGCATATTAATTTGTTTAATTTATACCTGCTGACTTTATAAGTTTATTTTTTTAATTGCCTTACTATTCAAATTAGGTTTTAGAAGAAAGGAAAAGCAGAGAGCTTGTGACTTCATAAGGGATAACTGGAGTCTACACAAGATCTCTTTCTGCCCATTCTCTCTTTCTCCATCTGTATCTCTGTGCATCTTTATTCCTGTGCAATGGCAAATATTTTTAAATGTTTCAAATGACTAGTAAGTACATTGTTTGCTAAATTTTAGGTGAGTTACATTACCATATGTTAGCAAATCCTTTAAGCCAGTATTAATGCTCAACATGTCTTTCCACATGGTGGTAAAACACAAAGTATCACCCCATTTCAACATCAAGGACAAAATAGACCATGCCATATATTATTTTTGCATTGCTTTGCAATGTATGCTTTAGGATACACTACTGCCTTAAATAAATTATATTTTGAATTCGGTACAGTATTTCAAGAAGTAAGTCATAAGTATGAATAAATAGAAATTCTGCTGAATGATAAGTGTGAATCTAGCAATGGCATTTACAGAAATGATAGGGGAGGGGTTGAATGACTACATTTCTTAGAGGACAATTGATTATGAAAATACTTTGGCACTCATTGTGTGAAATTTAATTTAGAGGGTAGGCTAAGGGCACATACCAGAGAAAAGAGATCAGATTTTAAAACATGGTATTAATTAGGTGCTGAGAAATTGGCTCAGACAATAAAGAGGACTCTCTTACAAAAGAATGACGGGGAGACAGTTGTTTCCTGGAAGGAAATAAACCAGGGTATTAACCTGTAGAAGTGAATAGAAAGTAAGCCTGTCAGTCACCTTAGTTACTAATTCTGGCTTCTTAAATATGTGTAAGTTACTCTAAGTTGTGTAACTTTAGAGCAACTTCTTCAGCCATTCTTGGTGGGTCAGGTTAAATTCTATGAGTTCACCTATGCCATAAATTCTTCCCTTTTTAAGAATTTGTAACCCTTTTCCTACTTTGGAGTCATTCTCTTGAGTGACCCTACCCTCCCACTCCCACCACCATTTACTCTCCTAATCTTCAATCATACATCAAAGCTCAATCCAAGTGTTCCTCTTCTCAACAACTTTTCCTGACTCTCCCTCTGGGATTGCTTCCCTCTGCTGTCCTCCCTTACTGTGCTGAATCTCAGCAAAATGTATTATATTGATATATTGATATATGGATTATATTGCACATTTCAACATTCTTGTATGTATGGACTTCTCCCGACTCCAAGCTCCATGAGAAAACAAGGTGGTCTTATCTGCTGCTTTTATGTATGCTTGGATCTGCCATCTGACAAAATGTATGAATCTGATTTCTGTTACTGTAGTGAAATATTTGAGACTTAATAATGTGTAAAGAAATATGGTTAGTTCACAGTTTTGGAGACTGAAAGTCCAAGCAGCATGGTGCAGAGTCTGACAATGTCCTTAGGTAGGAATATCACAGTTGAAGTGCCTATAAGAGTGAGAGATTGAAAGACAAGGCAGAGGCCTCAGGGAGACTGGAAAGGGACTGGGCTTGCTCTTTTATAACAACCTTCTTGTAAGAACTAGCCAAGTTCCAACAAGAACTACACCGGTTCCTGTGTGAACAGGGCCTTCTGTGACCTGGTTCCTTCCCATTAGGACCTATCTCTTTTTTTTTTTTTTTTTTTTTTGCAGTACTGGGGATCGAACTCAGGACCCTGCGCTTGCTAGGCAAGCGCTTATTCCACTGAGCTATAACCCCAGCCTGGGACCTATCTCTTAAAGAGTCCTCACACCTGTCAGCTGAGGACCAAGATCCCAACTTACACTCAAACCATAGCACGAGGTTCATTACGTACTTATTAAATGAGAGCATAATTGAACAAAATCACACATAATATGCAGGTTTCAGTTGTCTCTAAGTAGTAGCTACAGCAGTCTTGTTCTAATGGTGTGTTTCTAAATGCTGTACCAGAATTACAGGTTATTTTTCTCAAAGTGCAGATTCTTGTACCAGTAACTGATATTCACCAGGCTTCCATGGTGCCTTTTGTGACACATGTCAACCATCATATCACAGATGGTTCTTAGGGACACTAAAATATGAGCAAGCCTCTGACCAATTCTTCAGAAAGAAGATTTCATGATAAAATTGGAAAGCAAGAACTTTATTTGAATGTCAACATTTGTGTTAAAATGAGGAAGACAGAGATTTCAGTGGGTCCCTGCTAGCTAAACTAGTTCTCCAAATGTGGGGGAAGGAATTCTGTTCCATGCACCTCTCAGGGACCTGAAATTGGGTCAGTGATCTCAAGGCTGCCGTTAGAAAGGGGAAATGGCCTTATCTGAGTCCTTTTGTTCAGCAGATGTCAAGGCAGCTAGTGGAGATACATGATTTGGTTGTGAAGTGGATGGATCTGGGCTGTGCTGTAAAGCAACTGCTACAGAACCCAGTGGTTATATGACTGAAATGTGGATTTTAAAAATCAGAAAAATAGAAGGATGGAGGAAGGGAAAAGAAAGGGCATTGAAATTAGAAAAAAGCAGAAGACTTTGTATGATAATTGTGTCACTAAAACATTGCAGCTATCATATTCTGTGTGTTTAGGGTTGTCAATATAGTGAAGGATCAAAATTATTATGGTACAGGACTGAAGCTCAAGTGTGTGTGATCCTCTTGAAATTGAAGAGGACCACTGAGTGGATGGACAGTTAATACCTAGAGTGGTTCTCTTTCATACATCTCAGTAACTGTGCAAAAGGACAAATATAGTTAATGGGTAGTTCTGCTTTAAAAAGTTTTGTACCTGAAAATAGCACAATTTTATTGATACTTACTGGAAATTAACTCTGAATGAATATAAAGTAAAAATATGTATAGAAAATTATATTAGTTACCTTGTAGTAATATTAAGTTATTTTATTTCCTAGGTGCCTGAAATGTGCAGATGCCCCCTGCCAGAAGAGTTGTCCAACTAATCTAGATATTAAATCATTCATCACAAGTATTGCAAATAAGGTAAATTTAGATATAGCTGTACTACTGAAAATCAGTAACAGTGTTTGATCTTGATTTCTTTTACTATTACCTTGGTTAATGTATAAAGCTTGTCATAATAAATTTGACTAAAATATTAAAATATATCTGTAGGCCTTTGAAAAAGGCACATTTTATTAATTAAGCTCTTCAAAGTTGTGTTATTTTTTATAAAAATATATGTTGCATTTTTCTTAAATATTAGTTTTTGTTGAAATTTGTTCTTTTGTAAACAAGAAATTCATTGAATAAATTGTCTTGATTTTGCAAATGCTTATAGATAGGAATTATCATTGATCATAAAATCATTTCAAATTTGCTAAATATTTTGTTTTACAGTATGTTTTGGTGTTAATTATGGCACACTGAGATACATCACAGAAATAGACTTTCTTCTTTCACTAAAATTCAGTTAGTTGTTTAATATTTGAAGTAATTCATAGAGCCTGACAAGAGCTGTGACAATAAAAAAGAGAGAGAAGGAAAAGGAAAGGGCTTTTCTGGACATGAGTTTGATCTTTATTTTTTTTAAATCAAGGGAAGGCTAAGCCTAGGTTTCATTCATTAAGTGAATAGTTGATTGATTGAATAATAAATACTACCTATTGTCTTTGTGAAAGCTGCATTAAAAGCTCTTACACAAGTTCCTTGACCTTTAAGAAGTAAGTACAAGTCAGAAAGTACTCATAAGGTCATGGAGGGTATTTCTGTTCACCAGGTTCAATACTAATGTCCGAAAGCACTGTAAGTAACCGTGCAGTTTGTCTTTAAGAACTAGGTACCTTTTTATATATGAAGATAATTTTTAATATGTCAATTATTTAAAACAAATATTTTTGGAAGAAAGTGATAGCCAAATGTGCATAGCTTTAAAGTTTTAAAATAAATTATTATTTATGTATATGGGCATGGCATTTATCTACATGATAAGATATATTAAGATATGATGTCTGGGTTGAATTTTCAGATAAACTACTGTATTTGGTATGAACCTAGGGAAAATTATTTACATTTTGTCTCCACTTATAAAGAAAATATTTCATCTGTCTCATAAGATTGTGGTGTAACCTGAATACTTGTATATGAAAATGTCTAATGTAGTAAGTACTTAAATATTTTGTTGTTGTAACATATTTATTTTACTATTTACTCTATATACAAGTGACTGCTATTTTGTTGTTGAGGTTATTTGTTGAATGCCTTATGTTTTCCAGTATAGTGCTGGGCACTGGCTAAGAATGAGTCCCTGCTGTGGCCCTCAGTTTTAGAAGTTCATAATCATGAGTAAGGATGGGTATATCAAGTAACTAATTATTATAACAGAATGTGGTTGGTACTGCAGTGCATGTAATCAAGGCAGAGTTTTTAGCATCTGGGAACAGAAATGTGAGCACAGGTAGGCCGGGCTTAGGGAAATGTAATGAAGGCAGCAACTCCAGAGAAGACTGTAGATTACATGAAAGAGAAGTGGGCTGGAGGAAAGACAGCCACCTTGGGGGGCACCTGTGAAGATACCTGAGTAGTGTGCTCAGCATTTGCGATTTATTCCTCAGCGCTTTCTGTTTGTTTTGTAATTTAGAAGACAGACTGTAAGGGATTTATCAACTACATAGTATCCCAAACATTCGTCATCAAAGGACATTTGTCTTACCAACAAGTGTATATAGTGTATGTGAATTTTATTGTTTAACAATAACAATCTCTTCAGAGAAGGAGTGACATAAAGTGCCCAGCCAGAGCCCTGAACGTCAGGCCGGACCTGCTGGTTCCCAAGGGGTGTGGCAGTGAGGGTGCCTCGGCCTGAGAGAGCGAGCTGCCAAAGGTCCCTGCCTGCTCCAAAACTCAGTGCTTATGCTGTGACTTCAGTTAGGAGCCACTCCACTTATTCAGTGTCCTCACAAATTTATAGGAAAAATGACGAATGATATTATTTGAAGAGCTTATAAAATACTTAAGAAGATGAGAATCTTTATTTTAGGAAAACCTCTTTCCATTTCATTAATTTGTTCATATTCTTTACTACTTAACGAAGCATTGTGCTTAGGTATTTATTTAAACAGATTTCCATATGAATATAAGATATTTGAAGATATTTAATTGAAGATGTAATTTTTTTTTAGGCATTTAAGGGACTATTGTAGGTAATGTTTTTATTGAGGAATCACTTTAGCAATCATGAAAGGTCAAAGACTTTGTTCTTTGAAGTCTGCAGCTGTTTAGGCTTTTACTGGCTCTGTACAGTGTAGGCTGTCCCATACTGCTCTCCAGTGGACCTTGACACAGGAGGGGGTTCTTCCCAGGTTGAGAGGGTAATTGAATCGCCAGGCTCAATGAGCCTTGCGTCTCTGTGAGAAAAGGATGTCACTTGTGTTGTATTGTGCTGAGCTTCTGTGATTCAGTGGAGTTTAGGCCAATACCTCTATTCTTTATTTTCTTACAAACTGGATTATAGCTCTGGTTTCGAAAGCTACACTGAATTGTATTTCACCTTCTCAGTTAGTTTTTCTGTGTTTCATCTGTGTGGGGTGTTGTTTGCAATTGTGTCTCTCAATCGGAAGTACATGTTTCAGATTCATCAAACTGTGAATACCAGGCTATATTTCTTGACAGTTTTCCTTTTGAAAAACACTTCTTTATATAAAAATACATGGGGTATACACACACACACACACACACACACAATATACATATATATACATATATGTATATATACATAAATATATGTATATATACATATATGAATAGATATACATATATATGAAAAATGTTTTTAAAAGTGTTCTTTGAATATGACCTTAAACAAGTGAAATATTCTCGTTTTAAAATTATCACTTCACACTGTGATTTTACATTTTTCTACTTAATTGCATATTTTTGTAAAATGTTGCTTGACTTTTACCTATAGACAAATTTAATAGCACATTAAAGAAAAGCCTTACTTATATTACTCAATGTGAAAAAGGCTGTTCTTTCTAATAGGTCTTTACTGAGACCAACTGGTTATCAGGGGAACAACAAAATCCAACCAGCAGAATTTATTGACAGATACTACTGACAATAATAGTTTTATTTATTAAAAATAATCATATACACACACACACACACACACACACACACACACACACAAGTGTAGCAAAGCAGAAGAGAAGAAGTGCAATCAATATGTTTGGTGCATTCTACTGTTGCATTTGCTTTTCACTTTCAATGGCTAGGTGGTTTGTACTCTTACAAACAGAACGTTAGTCTGTTCTAGGCTAATTTTCTAAAAGCAAAGTTATAATTATCTTACTTCTGTGCCCAGATAACTTAGTTGCTCTTAAGTGTCTAGAAACTAACATCCAAATGCAGTGTATTATGCAAACAGATTGGGCCATCTCTCATCATAATACTAGAATATTAAAGGAGACAAACGTTAGAAAGTTCAGAATTTACCACCCAGTGATCTTTGAATATAAAATGTTAGACATATAAAATAAAATATGTCATAAAACTTCAGTTTCTCTGTGATGTGTAAGGCCAGTTCTGTCACCTCTGTTACTCGGAAATGTGTAATTATGAGCATTTCTATCCATCTCAAGTGTATGAAGAGAACCTTGCCTTCCAACTGTAAGATGCTCAAGAGAACAAGCTTATTCTTTTTCCTTTCTGTTATGCTTCCAGAGGGTACATAATCATTACCCTGATTCCAGTACTTCTTTGGCGTAAATCAGTAGCTCTAAACTCATGAATCAGTTCCTTCACAGACAAGCTGCCAGTTTTTGAGTACTATGAATGATAATTCCTAAGAGTTTGTTGTTGTTGTCATAGAACAAGGTACTTTAATTCTGACTTCTTTTCCATTTCAAAGGAAAAGTATTGGTGTTATTAATTCTACTTCTTTTTAAAACTGGATAAGAGTATCAATAATGTTCATTCAGTGAGAATTGAATTAGCTTTGTTCATTTCACATTTTTGCTCAATTTTTTTTTAATTTTTGTAAAGTCTTGAAATTTATATGTGGACTTAGTTTACGATTGATTGGAATACTTTAAATTTTTATTCACAAAGACTATGTTATCACCAATTTTTCAAATTTTTCTTGATGTTATTTTTTTCCTTTTAAAAATATTTTCACTGAGATGTTGTTCAATATCACTTTCATTATGGCAATTATTTTCTTTTTTACTTCACAGAAGATATCACTGTAGTGTCATTGGAACTCTGTCTTCCACTCCTGTGATTGAAATATGACCACAAGTGCAGTTAATTCTCATTTGTTGGCAGTGTCATTGAAGGGTGGTATTTCACAGATCGTTTTATGTCTGATATGCTACAATTCTGTATTAACTTATCTATCTCTATAAATTTTTTCATTCATCCTACTTAGTTTTCATTGGAATTTTAAATGTATGGGTTGATGTCTTTCATAATCTAGGGACATTTTTTCACTGTCTTTTTTTATAGAACTCTTGTGGGATATACCTTTAAACTTTTTTAGCTTTTCTTGGCTCCTAGCTTATCTTTCAGATATTTATTTCTTTATTTTGGGAGTTATAGTCAAAATAATATCCTTCATTTCTATTTTGAATTGTAGTTATAAATTCTTCAGCAGTATATAATATTGTTAATATGGTGCATTGATTTTCAAGCAATGATTATATTTTATATTTCTAAGACTTTTTATACTTATTTATGATATATCAGTTTTTAAACTAATTTTTCAAGATAGTACTTCATTATTATTATTATTATTATTTTTTTTTTTTGGCGGTACTGGGGATCGAACTCAGGACCCTGCGCTTGCCAGGCAGGCACTTATTCCACTGAGCTATATCCCCAGCCCAAGATAGTACTTCATAAAACATATATTTCTATCTATGCTCTAGAATTCTCCCCATATTTAAAATATCTGTGTAGAAATCTGCTGTTATTTTTCTAGCCTTGATGTTTTTAGTTATTTGCTGTTTTTCTGTAACAGCTTTTGGTATTCTCTGTGTTGAATTTCTGGGACTTCTTATGATGTGTACTGAAGAGGTTTTTTTCTGATCATGCCTGGCTTGGGATTCTAAAAGAAATGACTGTCAGCCTGAATGTGTATATCCTACAGAATTATGCTTGAAATTTGATGGAGAAATACTTTCCATTAAAAAGAAATACTGGATACATTCATGACACTAAACCAACATTGCCCAATATATTTAAGAAAATTATAGAAAAAGAAGAGACCAGGAAGCTACCGCAAGAATGAGCCCAAAGGAAAGGGTATTCCTGACAGAAAGAGCAGTTAAACAAAGGGAGAACATAAGGAGTAGACACTGAGAAAATAAGTCAATGGCAAGATTCAGTGAATGTTTTATAATACTATTACTCAGTGTCAATTATGTTAACTCCTAATCAAAAGACACGGGCTGGCACATTGTATCAAATAACAAAACTCAATGACATGTTTCCTGCAAGAGACACACCTTATCCAAAAAGAAACACATACAGTGAAAGTGAGAAGATAGCAAACAACACTTCATGGATTAGAAGCCTGAAAACAAGCAGGAGTCAACCCAATTTTCACAGTGATCTTCAAGGCAAAACTGGTAGAGAAACTGATGACTAAACAGTAGGAAAGGGAACAAATTAATGGGAAAAAGATGACAAATTCAAGTATGTATGCACTGAATACTAGTGTACCTGATATCATAAAACATAGTACTGGATGGAGTGGTCATTTAGACACCAGTACAGCAGTCTCAAAAATAGGTCAAGCAGACAAAAGTAAACAAAGGTGGACCATAACTGAACCTCACCATCAAATAAATGGATTTAACATATCTCTAGAGTGTTTTGTTCCACAGTAGCACAGTATACATTTTTCTTAGGAGCACATGTAACTTTCCTTAAATTAAACAGTACCCACAAACCATACTTAAATACAAAATAAGTGAAGTGATATCCTTTATGCTATCAGATTATTGCAAAATGAAACTAGAAATCAAAAGCAAGAAAAACCCTAGAAACTGTGAAAACACTAGAATAAATACATTCCTGAATAACAAATAGGTCAAAGAAGAAATTCATGAAGAACCTAGAAATTTTCCAGAATCAAACAACAATGGCACCACAACATATACATATGGCACACAACATATATGATACATGTGATACAACATATGTGATACATATACAATGACACACAACATATGTGATACAATGAAGACAGTGATAAGACGGAAGTTTATATCTGTGAATGTGCATATTAGAAAAATAGAGAGATCCAAGATAAATAAGCTAATGCTAAACCTTGATGTCCTAGAAAAACAAATCCAAAGCTTGTGGAAGGAAAAGAAGTTTTAAAGATCAGAGTGGAAATTAATGTAGTTCAGACTAAGTATAATAAAAAGAGCAATGAATCCAAGAAATGATTCTTGGAAAAGGTAAACAAAAATGATAAATCCTTAGCCA
Organism: Dinomys branickii; assembly: GCA_004027595.1. Lineage (NCBI taxonomy): Eukaryota > Metazoa > Chordata > Mammalia > Rodentia > Dinomyidae > Dinomys > Dinomys branickii. The sequence goes on along the minus strand of PVLD010031664.1, from coordinate 441 downwards.
AAATTACCAAAGGAAGGAAAGAGACTTTAAAAATACAGTTAGAAATGAAAAGGCAAAATCACAGAAGACACTACCAAAAACCAAAATATAACAACAACTTTGAAAACTTATATTCGAAGAGATTGGAGAATGTAGAAGAAATATAGAAATTCCTAGATACTCATGAATTTCCAAAGCTAAACCATGAGAATATAAATGCCGTGAACATGTAATGGGTCAGAGGCAGTAACAGAAACCCTACTAAGAAAAGCCCAGGATCTGAAAACTTCAGGAAAGGGTCAATGCGAATGCTTATCCTCCTGTTGTATGAAATTTGAAAGGAAAAGAATACTGCCAAACTCATTCCTGGGAGGTGGCATTACACTGATAACAAAAGTGGGCAAGCACTCAGAAACAGCAGCAACAACAAAAAGAAACTAGAAGCCAACTTTTTAATGAATA